>PNEQ01002470.1:0-10946 GCA_003012365.1 Medauroidea extradentata
AATTCCGAACAGATCCACTAGAACTATCGAACAAACAAGGAGCTATATACGCTCCTTATACACCACTTACCGCGTCGCCATCTTGAGTAGTACTGCTTCTCAGTAGCAGAGGGGCAGGAGGAACTCCTTCCGGCGGAAGGATACAGACGCACAATATAGTTCCACCATGCTTGGTAACTATGAGTAAGGTTACCAAACACTCTTCCTTGAGGACCATGAACCAATAGCAGACCTGCATGGAAACACTCTCTGACTCCTGGGCTATCTTGTCAGATGTACAACTGGCCACTCTCTGGAGCAGCAGTCAATGTACAGTACAAGTAGCTGATGACATAGTGTACGCAGGAGTGTGGAGTCCAGCCGACTGGTCGTTGTACCCACGAAATTTCCGTGTGTCTAATCATATGTAATGTTTTCTGTGCTATAGTACGTATCTAACACAGTGAACGTCTATCCATCATTTCTCATGTAACTGACAAAAAATTTCCGTACATGCAGACATTCAATGGATGTGGACTTGAAATGCAGACAAATAAAAAATGGGATCACAGAAAGTGTTCCTTAGATGCGAACATTCAATACATGGGGGTTCGATAGATACAGGTTCCACTGTAGTACTTCAACATGATTCAAAAGGGGCTCTATTCTTATCTAGACGGTCTGTTTTCTGCTGATTATGTTATGTATTTGTTGTTACAAAAATATTAAAACTTAGTAGAATTCTGTATTTAAATTGCAGTTTAGTACATTAATACTCAGTGAATGAAAATTTTAGTTTATCTTACCAGTTAGGCATTTTTAATTTTTTTAAAGCATGTTTTGCACTCTACTTTTGATTTAATAAAAAAAAATTGAAATAAAGCTGAACATCGCTTTGCACAGATCAAGCAGACCAAGGCTGGATATTTTGTCTGTGAGGTTAAATCAACTCCAAATTTTAAATGAGTAACTACTTACACTGTTTAACTTACAGGTAAGAAAACACAAAACACTTCAGAGCTAATAGTATTAGATTGCCTCGCAATTAATATCATATTTATTCACTACTCGGCAGCACAAAAATGGTCCTTTATTTTGGGAGCACAAAGGAGTTCTTTGTCTCGAGAGCATAAAAGTGGCCTTTGTCTCGGGATCACAAAAGTGGTTTTTTCTCGGGATCACAAAAGTGGTTTTTTCTCGGGAGCACAAAAGTGATTCTTTGTCTCTGAAGCGTAAAAGTGGTTTCTAGTCAGTTAAATGAGGGAGGGGGGGGGGGTGTCTTAAAAGGTGTTCTTCAAAGCTTCAAACTATCTTTGAAGCAAATATTCGGTAGCTTAATATTCAATTTGATTTAGAAATTTCAAAACTCTACACACTCCTATCATCAAGTTCTGAGCAATGCTTAAAGTTTTGGGTTTCTAGCTCATTGCTAATCAGCAAGTTAGTTTAAATTTGTTTGCAAAATTCATACAGAACTAGCATACAAACAAGAACGTGAGTTGATAAAAATGTGGTAAAAACAAAGATTAGTTATTTTAAACACCCAGGTATCCCACCACATGCAAGCACTCATGCATACGCATACACAGCACACTTTTATAGATTTTGTTGTTATATTTTGATGCTGGTTGAGTTGATACGTAGTTCTGGGTATCTACGTAATGTTGTCTTCGCTTTGCCCCTGAGAGCAGGGTGCAAGGGGCTCCTTTAACGGGATCTTTTGTGATGGATGTGGTTCCTGGTATATATTGTCGCAGTACAAGCTAAAATACATGGCTCAAGGAACTGAGAAGACAATTGTCTAGGAATAATTGCTCTCTGGAGATGGTAGTGCTTCCTCCCAGAGGTGGCTTCTCAACAGGGCCCTGTGGACACAAGCTGCCTCTTCTTGCAACCGTTGATGGACTCTGGCAGGGGGACCTTACCTCATCCGACCATCTTCTGATAGCTGAGGTAACCCTCTGCTAGTGTTGTCCTCCGGCCCTATGCCGGGACATGAGGTTGTTGGCACAACAATGAGAGGGTTATCCACATTAAGCGAGACAGTTGGTTAATAGATACTTCTACTCGCAATTTTAAGGGGGTAGAAATAGTTAAGATACTAGTAAATATCATGGACGGCTTCCAGAGAGCCGATGCTAGGCACCATGGCATGATGCCTGTGACTAGCAAATGGTTCCAGTGGTCTATGAGGTCCGTAGCATGTGATGTACGATGTACGACAGTACGCATTAGCAGATACTGGCAGCTCACCTTACACTCTGCCTTTTTCAAGAGGAACACCTTGAGCTCGCGACGAGTACCGCTCAACCCCAGAGAGGTTAGCAACTGGTTCCACTCAGCCCCGGTGATTCCTCGTTAGTCTAGGTGAGACCACCTGTCACTGGAGAATGCCCGACAGGCCTCAAGGTACGATACCTTCGATGTACTCCGCAGCCAGAGGGTTGAATAGGAAAAAGGAATGAGTTGGTGGAGGGGGTATCAGAGGGGTGAAACTAGGTGAGGATGAACGCAGGGTTCAGTGGAACTGTTTTTATTACTAAAAACCGGCCCAGCCTATGCCACTTAAAAGGTGTCCCTACTGGTAAGACCTCTGCCAATCCCGACGCTGACACATGAGTGAGGGCGGCCCAGAACTCCGGTGCGGTGACTACTCAGCATGATGCTGGTGGCGGTTGGTCAGCGAAAGTCTGCTTGATGCCAGAGGCTTAGAGCAGGCCGTAACCTTTTCTGGGTTCTTGTTATAAATCCGGAGAGTAGTTGTTAACAGGCATCAAATGATAAAAAATCACACCCTGTGTCTGCCTCATATACCTGCACGCCAGCCTGGGGTAAGTTGGAAAGTGACAGGTGCAATTGTCAGGCACCCCTCCCTGCAGAGGAGACGATGCATGGATGGAATGTGCGCCAGCCTCAAAGGATGACTGGATCACCTGTCCTGTTAGGCGAGCTGCGTGGCGGGTAGCATCAACGGCCCTTTTGGTGACCTAGGCTGTGTGTAGACAGGACGGCAGGGGGGAAGTGTAGAGCCCACAGTCAAGAGGCTGTGAGGAGGCACTAAGGAAGCAGTGCAACTGTGGTGCGGCATTTGTTTAAGTAAGAGCGTCGTGATTCTGTTGTATAATTAAATGTTAGTTATTGAAGAATAACAATACTAAGAAAACAGTGAAGGGGACGGTTGTTGTGGACGAAGAACTCGTATAGTATTAGCTTATATCAGAGCATGTCAACCACAGTTGCAAAAATTCTGCGATTTCTTGCTGACAGTCCGTTATTTTGTTTATTCTGCCTGCATAAAATATTGTTTTTTGTAAGATTGGCTGAACATTATTGCATAGTTTATTACTGGTTTCTGCGTGTATGTTAGGCTGATATTGGTGTACATTTTATAGCAGTGGATATTTTTGTTGTTACTTGGTGTTTTCAGGTACAGGGATGTGTTGCCATATGAAGAGAACAGGGTGCGGTTAACTCCTAGTAAAGAAAACAGGACTGGTTACATCAATGCATCCCACATCACGGTAAGCTTAGCTCTGTGACTAGAATAACTAATAGTCAATATTGATAAGGTGAAGAATAAAAAAACAGAAATTCTTGAAAATAGAATTTACAAAGTTTGTGAACTTACTGTTTGTGAGAGTAATATGGTTCTGATCAACCATTTCTGGTGCAAAAATTTTATAACTCTGATTGTGGTGTAATATATATGGCCAAAAGATAGCTTCATACGAGGGTCAAATCACCCAATAAGTTATGGAAATGTGACCCATCGACACTGATTTCTAGGATATTTCATATTTGTGTAGCATTATCTTGAGAATAAAGCAATACAGTAAAATCATGTTGTTATGACTCCCTTTATCACAATCATCCTATTTTACAACCTGTTTTTTGAGGAACAGTAAAAAATTTGGGTCGAAAAAGTAGAAAATTTAATAAAAATTTGTTGAAAGATATATTTTTCCACTTGTTGCTCATCTGTGTTGCATTTTCCTTGGGGAATGCACGGATAAATATAGATGACACTCCTCCTAACTATCCACGTTTTTGGTATCTGTGGTAGCTAAGCCACCCCCAGCTGGCGCTCCTCTCCCTCTTTCCCTGTACTGGTAATCCTTCGACCACTGGGACACCTCTCTGACACGTCTATCTGTCTTCTCAGCTAAATTCCGTGCCATGTTTCTCTCAAGACAAAATAGTACAATTTTGCATGCAACCAGCTTAAGTTTTTCTCTAGTTGTTTGCGGTCATTGTGCTTTCAACTTTAACTTGTATTTTCTGCTTTGGTTTATTGATGATGATGTTGGATTACCATTTTTGGTTAAAACTTTTGATTACGACAATTATTAATGATGTTTGCAGGATTTCTTACTTTATTTTTTACGAGATGAGCAGCTAAGGGTAGACTGGGATCGTTGCTATCAAGTATGACATCGTAGTCAGTATAGAAGAAGAAAAGGTCACGCTGTCGTTACGGTTCGCTCATGCATGTACATGTAAAATCTAACGTGTGTGGGCAGTATGCAAGTCACATGATTGCAGTGCAGAGTTATATGGGCTTTTGCTCTGTCCTTTTAAAGCACCGTAACTGCCATAAGCACTGTCCTTGTTCCGGCACCCGCTGTTGTAAAAAATCCAAAAATTTCATTTTATAACTTTGATCTTAACATTTTCGCATACAGTTTGCATACAATATGCATCAAAACATGCATCGGACGATATATTTGTTTCATAATTTGCACCATTATAAGGGGTTTAAAAAATTTGAAAACAAAAACTTTGTACTTACATACTGTTTTCATCCATAATTAAATATATCACATCACCAATGGAAATATAGTATTCCATTTTTTAGGTATAGAAATTTTTTTATAACCTTATGTGCATTTCATTACAAAATGAAACATTAAAAAGGTGGTTAGTGAGAAACTTTTTTATTTATGGAAGTTAGATGGGTAATGAAAGTGAGAAAATTGTTCATAATGAGCTGATTTAAAAGTAACACCACTACAATAGCTTTAACCATTTTCTTGTTAATAGCATAAAATATGTTCCGTATTAAGTTATCCATGGCCACCAACTCTTACGATTTTCCCGTACAATGTACGATTTTGTGCCTTATTGTACGGTTGTGCGATTAATATGAATTATTGTATGATTTTTAAACTTTCCGATTTTTTCCCCCATTTGGTTAATTCCTATTAAGAAATCTGGTACTGAAATCCTATAATTTCGGTACCGAACATGTGGAATGTAGATCTGACTTACAGTGCAGTATATAATAAAGAAAACTGTAACACCTTGTTTCAGGAACTAGCATGCTTCATTTATAGCCATTGTGCTAGATTATTCATCACAGAGTACCATATTATTCACGCATCGTACGAATGTAACCCGAACTTTGCCAAACACACTCGCTCAATTGTAGTTGTCTTCCTGGCTAAATGACCATCATGACTCGTGGAAACAAAAGTCACGAGACTGTTTTAATTTGAAGTAGCTTTCCAGTTTACCGTTTCCGTGTAGTAATTACTCAAGAACACGCATCAAATCTTGTGAACTGAAAGAAACTCGTTTAATTCTTATTTTTCCAGCAAATATTGAAGCAAATGTCATAGTTGCGTAGTGTTTGTAAACATGGTTTTTGCCAAGCTTAAATGTATCATTTTGTTATTGTGGCGGCGTATTTTAGTGCCGGTACTTACATCGACGTCACATATTTAATAGTCATAAAATGTAGGAATATTGCAACTTTCATATCTTGGAAATACAACTTTGCAGTTTTTACAAATACGTTTTTATATAGTTGCCAAACCGTATGGATGTTAAAACCTGTTCAAATATTTAAATTTTGTGGTATTTATATTGTATAAGAGATTAAATACTCTCATATCTGCACGTTCAACGTTGTACAATTTATTTCTCAAATTTGCAGTGTTGGAGAGTTGTGGTTAGATGTGCCAAGTGTGATTAAGTTGCCTAATTTGCACTCTGTAAGAATTTTTGATGCATTTATGGAACTGTGAAAGAGAATTTCAAAGCGGTGTTACCAGAAATCGTAAAGTAGGGGCCTATCTATTGGTGTACTAAAATTGGTAGAATTTGTATACTTGAGAAACTAAAACAACCTATACTAGGTTTGTTTAGATTTGTATGAATTTTAAAATTATGAGCAGTATTTATGATGGTACAACAAAGTAAGCCTACTGTAAATTACGTTAAGTAATTTCCCTGTTAAGTTTGTTTTCTTTATAATAGCCCCAGAAAGGATATGTAATTTCAGCCGTGAATACAACATATGTACAGCAGTCAAAATTTTAGCAAATTTTATTAATTATTCACTATGTTCTAAATTTATTTTGCATACTACATTTTGACATGTTCACAGTGTAGTATTTTATTTAAAAAATAGCCAAAATGTTTTAGTTCGATGGCATTTACATTTGCACAACACATGAAATGCTGTGAATCGTTTACGCATAATTTTACTCATTTTAAAAATTGTACTATTTCTGAATCCTTAAGGTTGGCAGCTATGGGTTATCGCACCCTGCAAACCAAGTCACCTGACGGGTGCTTGAAGTTCTGTCATCTTTACTGTCTGTGAAATTGACGCATGTCTGTCGCGTCAAGCTTTAATTCTTTAACGCTTGCCCCCCATTTGTAATACTTTGCTGTCTTAACCTTAAAGTCTTACATGCGCCCACTCATTGCCAATTACTGTGTTGCCGTTTATTTTTAGCTTGTAAGATTGTTATGTCACAGTCTTTATTTGTAAAACCACTATTACTTACATTAATATGTTCCATTGTTTATCCAATGTGTGTTTTCATTGTATAATTTCATCATGCAACTTTGTTAACTTTCCACCAGTGTTTGTTTACAAATACAGCCGAGCGCCTAACCATTATTACCAGTCCGGTGCACTGACTTTGTAAAGTGCATTCACAAATGAACACGGGAAAGTGCCATGTCTTGTATCTCATGTTGAAACAGCCCGAAGCACCTAGTCTAGTATTGAAGAGTATGCCTTCTTGTACCTCATGTCGAAATGGCCCACAGCGCCTTGTTTAGTTCCTATGTCTCGTTGTAGCTTAAGCCTTTGTATCTCATGTTGCAAACCTTGTTGTATCTTGTGTCAAACCATTGTGGAGCTTTGTTTGTATAAAATTGGGACAGACCCAAAGCTTGATCATCAATCCTGTGTACTATGTTCAAACAGATCTATAACTTGTATCAAGTGTCATGTTCTGTTGTGAATATACACATTTTGTGAAACTTAATTTACTTGGTCTTCTCCTTTAATGAAACCCACTTGCATACCAAACTTGTGTTAATCAACCTAAGGAGTGACTTATGCCTTCCCCTTTAACTTACGTGAAGATTCACCTTTTCTGTGCTATTATTACTAGGGCTTTTCCTGTTGGCTTACTCGATAATCACTCACTGGGTGAAGATTAGCTCTAACTCGAGAAGGATTACCCATTACTCATGCTCTATATCTTAATAACCATCTTGAGACTCATATTGCTCTGAAGCAATTACGCAACCAGTAAACCCAATAGCCGCAGAGAAGGGTATCAAGGTTTTCTAATGGTCGAGCATTAAATAACATAAAGTCTTCCTTTAATCAGCAGATTTTTTTTTTGTCCCATATCTTAAACTAGTCAATGAGTGCACTCATGTCTCACAGCCGCGTGATTTGTTGTGTTCAGTGACTGATTTTTGAATAAGAATTTCGTTAATGTGTGTTTTTTTGTTAATATTTATTTATATGAAAGGTAAAACCTTTAAAAAGACACAATATACTTAGACTACGAGGGGTGGAGCAAAATATTATGTTGAACATTTTCAAGTACTTTACATAAGTACTATCAACACAATTAAGGATGCTTTCACGGTAACCAGCTGTTCCAAACGAACCATTTATGCTCTTAGGAAGAAATATCAGCAACATGGTACATTTGACTTACCGGTACCTGCAAAGTTGAAACCGAAAATGAAAGTCAAACAAAATTCCCCTAAAGAAATACATATAAGGCCATGATTGTTACTATGGTTTTTTTGTGCAATACAGTAGTTGTTTTGGTTTATTGATATTTGCATTAATATTAAATTTATGTAAAATATGATATACATAAAATTCATTCTAAAGAATGATAAGGGTAATAATTTGTTTCAATTAAATATAAAAATAATATGCAATATAGGTTACACATTTATAAAACATGTAATACTAAATTTCTGGGTGTTGACACAGATCAGTTAAACTGGATATAACATATAAATATAAAAAGCATAAAATAGGCATCAGAATTTTCCTTTCTTAGAAATTTATAGACTGTTTCAAATAAAGAGGACATGAAAACGATATATAATTCTTGGTTTTAGACTTTCTTAAGATATGACATTATATTCTGGGGGAAATCTACTTACACAAAAGAATTTTTTAGACTTAAAAAAAATTTTGAGAATTTTGTGTAATATTAATTATTATACTGTGTATATAGTCAACTGTGGTCAGCAAGATGAATTAAATAAATCATCCAAAGCCTAAACTAGAGCAAATACAAGAAAAATGTCATCCAATTTGTTTACAAGGCTTTTACCATCTTCAATTTTCTTTTTCAAGTCAAAAAATTTCTTGGTTTCGGCTAATTAGTTCGTTGACAAAAATTTCATCAAGCATATAATCAGCTTCAACTTAATGTTTTTATCTTGAAGGAACAATTCATCATAGTAAAACGAATTAAAACAATACTGACAGACATATTTCTAATGTCTGCTCTCATTTAAACTTGAAAAGTAAGTGTAACAAATGTAGTGGAAATGAGAGATTGTACAAGTTGATATCAAGGTCAAACTTTTGTACTCTTTTGTTTCATAAAACTCTAACTAACTTTAAATGTAATGTTAGCAACTGTTAATAATGGCAAAAACAACTAGATTTTTCAGTTTCTGCACATCATTTGATTTTACATTATTAGAGGCACGATTATTTCGCGTATTCATCTGGTAGTGGTCTAGACTTCTCTGACCTATACATAAACTGGGCATTGTCAATTGTTCATTGGCTTCTAACCATGTATGCAGGTACCACGTGATTTCACCACGAGTTATTTCCTTATTTATTACTGGTTTGCAGTTGTCAAATATGTATCAGAACAACTGTTGTCCGATCACTGTGATGACAGAGAAGTATACGTTGTTGACGTTCAACCTGACTTAGAATTAGTACGCGAATTAATCGTGCCTCTATCTATTATCAATTTCATAAGCATCAACATTACCCCAACCACATTCTTGTCTTCAGACAGACACTACTCCTATGGATGAAATCTCATGTTTTATCAGGAGAAGCTACATACTGTATAATGATTAATAGGTAGCTTATGTGATAATAATTATTTCTTAATGGATTGCCTATTACTGCTAATCAAATGAATTCATATCATTGGAGTTAACTGTTTCATATTTTAATGTAATATAAAATTGTGATTAGATACATTTTTTGGAGCTTAATATTGTACTAATCACAATGATATAAATTCAAAATATATAAAAAGTATAGCATTCCAATACTCAAAATTATGAAGTAGTAAATCTCCAGAACTTAGCAATACGGCTGTGATGTGGCAACAGTGCGCACCATAAGCCCTGTACTACAATCTAAGGTTGGGACACACTATAGCAGGCAGCAGTGACCTTGGCAAGCTATTTATAGATAGCTGCCGAGAAGGGAGAGGGAAGGGAGGGACAAGCTGCACTCCCATTGCTCTTCTCCACCCTCCTCTCTCTTCTTTGTTGCTAGACACTTATTCTCCCCCCCCCCCCCACCCAAATTCTTACATAAGATAGACTAGGGACAGTTCTCTCTTTATTGTAATGTCCCTTCTACACTGTCAACAGTTCCCTTAAATCATAAGGGGAGAGCAAAATGTTATTAAAAAAAAAAACATAAGTGTACATCGAAGGAAGCAAGTATCAACTGCAGTGTCAATGGCAGTAATTGTTCACATATAGAAAATACATATTGAGAATCAGCAAAAATGGTATATGTAGAGGGAAAAAGTAATTAGTGAATGTAAAATTATGATTCCACTGCATACCAAGCGCTGGAGTGCAATTTGCAATGTTTCGCCAAACATGTTCGCTTCGTCGGACGAAAAGCAGGTAAGTACTGTAAGATGGTGGGTTATACTTGGTTATCCTAGTGGTCAGGAGGCTAACCACCGCCATCTTTCAGTACTTACATACCCTTCGCCTGAGGAAGCAGACGTATTCTGTGAAACATCGCAAATTGCAATCCTTTGCATTATGTGTGTAACTATCAAGCTCCGTGGTACACTTTTAAGTACTTGTGTATCTTAAATTTCAATATTTAATTAGTTGCCAAGCAGCCTTTATCCTTCCTTATCAAATGTCACACTTAGTTTTTATCTAATCATTTTATGAAAATTATTATGACTATTACTATTATTTGTAATTTTTCTGCATGATGTGATAGCATATTCAGTATTTAAATGATAGATGATTAGGTAGCACTCTGCATGGCATTATTAATTATAAGGTCATCTTGTGTAAATACCTTTTAACTTTACAGTTTTAATTTTTCAAGGAATTGGAATTTTCTTAGCTGCCATGTTTTGGTAAATACGTAGTGTATTATATATTTTTTGCAGTAATAGTTTATGTATTTTATTGTGTTTTTTGAAAGATGTAGTATTTGTGTATAATGTATGATATAGGGAAACAAAGTCCGCTATACGCCATTCGGAATAAAGTGAGCACTAAAGATTTAACCTTTGAAAAAAATCACTAGCCGTTACTGCATATAAGCCAACATTAACAACAGTTACATTTTTGTTTGTATGGTTGGTAGCGAATAACTGCACGTAGTCCCGTGTATTTTCTTATTTGAATACAGCATTAGTGAAACTACATCAATTGCAAACGACCTCTCTGTA
>PNEQ01002471.1:0-23175 GCA_003012365.1 Medauroidea extradentata
GTAGAGCGGCTCACGCACCCCTTACGGCATACCCACTCCCACATCCTAGCCCTGCTGGAAGCTTCAAACCCTTCCCAAATCGCTCTCTACACACAGGCTAGACTTGGTGCAAAGTGGTCTGACGAGTTTCCTCCTCTCCTCCCTTCTAGGACAACGCCCACCCTCCCCACACACTCGCCAAGTGACAACTGAGGACAGATAGCAGACATCGACACCACCCCGCCTCCTCCCTCTAGACAGCTCGGCTATAGGGACTACATAGTACCAAAGTTTATCACCACTGCTGTTCCAATACGCTGAGCGCTGTTGTCGCTTGGAAGGGAGAGCAACATAGATCCTGCTTCCAACAGCGCCTAGAGGCGAGTGTGAGAGATTCTGAAGCGCGGTGGCTAATATAACAAGTTCACGCGTTCTGTGACGTGTTCCACGTGTTCGTGGAAGGTATGCGAGTCGCTTTTGACCTATCAAATTGAAATTACTGACATGTCGATCTGACAGCGCACTGGAACAGCCTTAATGCGGCGGAACTATGGTTGGTGCTGGGCAGGCGGACTTGTAGAGGAGCGCTAGAAGTGCGTCTCAGCACGTATCTCTACCTTTTCACCTCTCCCAGTCAAGACAAAAACCGACACCGCTCGAAAAGAGCACTGTGTAGTCGTGCTACCTCTAGAGGGCGTAATGAAGAAAACCTGGAATGTGCGCAGCTTACGCCTCCTCCCAGACGTATGATACTTATGACGACCGATATCGAACTCCCGTTGTGATCCTATGGGATGCAGGGGTCACAGGTTTCTAGTAGGTGGTTGGGTTTGTCAACAATGTAAGATATGGTGAGTGAAGAAAAGAAAGGTATGATGTGGCTGCATGGTTTATTGGCATATGCCAACAATGAAAACTGATACATCCTCTGCCTGAAAAGCCTGAAGGGTGTGTAGGAAGTAACCGGAGAGCACTAGCTTCCGTGGGGAAAGTCATTGATGCAGGTGACGATGCCTCGGAAAGTGGAGGAACGTCGAATGTGGGAAAAAAACGTGCAGCAGATAGGGCTAAGGAATTTCCAGATGTGTTACATAGTGATGGCGGTAAACTGTTTTTCTCCATTTGCAATGTGTTATTGGATCATAAACGGCATTCCACGATTAAGGATCATTTCAATTCTCAGAAACATAAAGCCAGGTTAGTGCAACATGCCTCACGTTTGGCAGGAGCTTCCAAGCAAACAATGATTGATACTTTTTTCAAAAAATAAAGTTTGTCTGCTGAACGAAAACTTGTGTCCCAAGATCTCGTGAAAGCATGTGTTAGTGCTAACATACCCCTGACAAAACTTGACAACAGTGAGTTTCGTTCATTTTTGAACAAGCACGTCGTAAATGGTGGCTCTATTCCATGTCACTCACAGCTACGTACAGAGCACCTGGCTTCCTGCCTTGCATGAGAAGTACAAAGGGAAGTTAATGGCAGATCTGGAAGGGAAACAAATAGCTATTGTAACTGACGAAACAACCAATGTAGAAATGCGGTATGTTATAAACATTATTTTCATACCTTTAAATGTACATGGAGGTAAACTTCAACCATTTCTTGTTGATACAGTTACGTTTTAAAAAAACAACAGTTGTACTATGGCTCAAAGCATTATCAAAGCAATGTCAAACTATAATATTGATTACAATAATGTTTTAGGGTTTGTTACTGATAATGCAGCTTATATGCTGAAGGCATTTAAAGATACACTGAATAGGATTTTTCCTCATTGCACCCATATTACTTGTATTGCACACATCTTGTCATGGGTTGGTGATGTTTGGAAAAAAACATTCAAAGCTGTTGATGCATTTGTGAGTGCAATGAAAATGTTATTTTGTAACGCACCTGCCAGGAAAGCCAGGTTCATGAACTACCTGAGAGATAGGGGACTGGAAGTGAAAGCACCTGTTATCCCAGTTCCTTGGAACTCATGGTTTCAGGCAGTAATGTAACATGATAAAATTACACTTGTAGTCTATAAGTAATTTTTCGAGGAAGAACTTCAACATACAAGTGTTCCATCTAATGCTTCGTCACATGTTGTTGATGTTGTGCAAAATGATGCCAACCAGAAGAAACTGTCAGCTTGTTTGAAGTTCATTGCTGAAATGTGCCAGAAAATTGTTCATCTTCTGACAGAATCTGAAAGTCAGAGTCACAAAGCAACAGAAGTGTATGCCACACCTTAGTAGATTTGAAGGCCTACCTTGAACTTCAGTCCAAAACAGACCATTGCCATTACTTGGACAAAGTTCCTGCTGAAAGTTTAGCTTCTCTGAAACTGCTTTTCAGAAATGTTTTTGTTAGCTCGTTGGAAAAACTGGCTAAATATCAGTCAGCACTGGGCCAGCCAGGTTGGAATTTTTTGAACTGTGTGAGAATATTTTCACCCAATAAAGCTGTTCTGCTGTCACACAATTGTAATAATTATGTTAATGTCTTGTCACTTCTGGAATCTTGTGGTGAAGTAGAGTTTGCTACATACATTGGAATCTTGAAAGACTCAGATTGTTTAGGTGTACGTAAACCCATTCCAATTTTGGGATAGCATAAAGGGCAGGTGTCCAGTTCTGGCAGGCATAACAAAGACGTATTTATGCATGCCTACCAACAGTGTGGACTGAGAAAGAAGTTTTTCATTCTATAAGAATCACAGATTTTGTCTTACTTTTTTTGTTTATTTCGAGCACAATAAAAATGTGTGCAGAGGTTATGTTCTCCCAAATAATATCCTACTTATTATAGGCGGAATGAGTTATTTCCATTGGACTTTCATTAAAATTAGCCAACTTGTGTATAAAATATACATTTTCTTAATGTCATATTAGTGACTGGTATAAAATAAAGGTTTGAAATACCAAAAATTATCAGTACGTACGGCAAAAAAAACTTTGTTTACAGAAATTCCAAAGATAAGTATATGCAATGAGCATCATATTAAGCGAGCAATCCTACCGGCCTTTATGAATTGGCTATAGAGTTGCCAACGTAAATATGTGCATAACAATCGACTAATTGATTGTAGAGTATGCTGAAAGTGCATACCCATCGATTCAAGCAGCCCTCGTGTTTAGTATCGCGTATTTAATACCGTGATCTTTGGTGTTTATAATTTTTTTATTAGAAGTGAGATTTGTTTACATGTTACGTTAGCATTAGATTCTCGCCTGCATTTTTTCCCAGAAAAATCCGGTTTCACTTGCATTGAAGACTTGCTTGGGCGTGTAGCCACCTTCTTCAATAATCGTCTCGAGTTTCGGAATAAATTCCTTCCACTTGTAGAAATTTTTTAGCTCTCGTAGTCTTCCCATAGCGGCATGTCAGAGTCAGAATTTGCAAGTTACAGGATCATAGGTATAACAAAAACCAAATGACTTATTCGAATGGAATAATTTACACTGAAATTAGATTTAATGGGCAATATGTTAAAAGATTTAAAAACACTGAATAGAATTCCTTCGTACTTTTTACAAAAATCCGAAAATGACGAAAGTTTACCTCATTCATGGCAATTTTTAAAAAAGACAAAATTACTTTGTTGTGTGTTTATAAATCTATTAGCATGGTGCCCTTTATATCTAATTTCAGTGTAAATTATTTCATTCGAGCAAGTTACTTGGTTTTTGTAATACCTATGTTCCTGTAACTTGCAAATCCTGACGTTGACGTGCTGCCATGGGAAAACTATGAGAGCTAAAAAATTTCTACAATTGGAAAATGTAGTCATAAGTAATGTCTATAAAACTAACACTGTACCAAGCAAATATACAATTTTGAATTTTTGCCACGTGAACACCCTTAAATCGCTCAAACCATCCGTGGCTGGCAGTAAACACTTCATCCTTTATGGTCGAAGCACCTTCAGTATTTTTTGTTACCTCACTGTGTAAAGAATAAGGCTTTGTTTTGAATCAGTGCTAAATTTACAGGACAATTGAGCTGGTTCTGTGCTTTCATCCACACGGCAAGCATCTTCTCCATTGCATTGTGACTAGAGCCAGTGATTTTTGGTGAAAGGAACTGTGCAACAATTTGTTTCAATGCTTTATGTGCACGTCTGTTTCGCTGCTTCATGGTAAGTGACTGGAAGTTTTTAACTTTCGGCGTACCGGGTCCTATCCGCAAGTCATGGACATGTGGTATCGCAGTAACATTGTTCTGGTTGGTGCAGTCAAATGACTCACACCTCTGCCCTATTATATTCTACCAATAACCATGAACCAGAGTTACAGGTGTGCACGTATGGCACTGAAAACTGGAACTGAGATATTATAAGGTCAAAGATTTCTGTGTGTATCTAAGTTTTGTATTAAGCATTTTTCTGGGCTCTTATTTTTCGTCAAATGTTGTGATTTAGTACTTCTTTTTCTTAGACGTACTTTGGACCTTCTCCTTCTACGTGCTATGATTATCTCCAAATTGATTAATTTGAGGGTTGATTCCTTTCTGCTTAATGCCGTCCAATTTTCTCCGCGTTTGCTCGAATTGTACGAACTGTGGTAGGCGGTAGTGCTAACGCTTTACTAAAGTAAACTGCCCTCTCGCCTGAATCAAAGTCGCCAAACTTCCTTTTTCGTGGCTAACAAGACAGGTGTTCTGTTCTTATTTTTGGAAATAACTAACTTTGAAGATAAACTCAACTGTTTCAAAGCCATTTCGTAAAGTAAAAAGCATTAATTGCGGTGAGCTGGTACTGTACTGAAGCACATTTAAAGCACAGTAATGTAAACTGAAACAGTGGCACGTTTGTAAGGCAGGGATTACTAGGACTTCACGTTCACGTATCTCTTACAACTTTATCATGTTCATGTGTACGTAATACGTAATCAATTGAGGTGCTATATTACGATCCTTCGCGTAAACTGCAAGTAGGCAATGAAAAACGTTGTGAGAGAGCCTTGAAATTATTAGTCAAAGATAACATGACACATTAGAAGACATTAACTCCTTCAAAATGTGACTGGCCAAGGCGATTGCATGGTATAACTTCACGTATCACTTTAACTTAGAAGCTTGACGTAGACAAGCTTTTCGCTACGTGAAATTGAAAGTAAGTATAAAGTGATGCAGTGATGCATTCGTGATAGGACTCGTTCAAATGCGCTTGTCAAGGTGTTTCCTGCTTACTTGAATGTTAAAGCAAAGTGAACGTGAAGGCATCATAATCCCGGCCTAACTCGGTCCAACTCAATGTCATCGGCAACACAGCAACTAAAGCAATACCAAGAGCTTTTTGGAGAGGGGAAGGGGAAACTGCTGCGTCTCGAGAAGTAGATAAGGCTTGTCGCGCCAGTGACGTTGGTGGGCCGGGTGAGTGGTATTGCTTCACCGTTTGGAGGGCAGGAAGCATTTGTCGCAGCGTTTGATAATGTAGGGTGATGTGTGTGTAGCTTACTTTATGTAGCACAAATAAAACGCAAAACTGCATTACATATGACGATTTTTGTACAGTGTTTTAATAAAAATAAAAAGCATTGTAATCTTAAACGATGTCATTCTGAATTGGCGACTACTTAAATTGAAACTTAGGTACTCAAACATTAGTGACCATAATCCGAAACGACGTAAATCGGTAGGACGTAAATCTGGGTTTTACTGTACCTCTAAGACCATGCTCACGTTTAAAATTTTGATAAGTTGACGGTGATGTGTGTGTAGCGTACTCTACGTAGCACAAATAAAACACAAAACTGCATTACATACAATGATTTATGTACAGTGTTTTAATAAAAATAATAAGCATTGGAATCTTAAATGATGTCATTCTGAATTGGCGACTAAATTGAAACTTAGGTACTCAAACATTAGCGACCATAATCCGAAACGACGTAAATCGGTAGGACGTAAATCTGGGTTTTACTGTACCTCTAAGACCATGCTCACGTTTAAAATTCTGATAAGTTGACCATTTTGTTTGAAGTTCTGCATGCTCGCACCTATGGAGACATGTTTGTTTACTATTGACGTTCGTGGTTAGGGCTTACGTGATCGTTGGTAATAAATAAATTATTGCCGGAGGTTGCCTTCTTCTAGCAAATTATTTTTGGAGATGATTTGTAAACAAAGATTTATGTGGAAATTTGTACTGTGCGCTTTTGTGATTCAAATACAATTTTTAATCTGAGACTGAACTGCACTTATGTTTTGAATCATGTCTTAACCTAAATAGTCCCAACTATTTTTCGTCGATTCCACCTGACGATGCTTGATCCTTCTAAACTACGGGAATCGAAGGTATCGAGGAATCAAAGAATCGACTGGCACATCTCTAACATTAATTAAACCTCTATTTAACCAAAATGGTTCTAATGAACATAGTAATTTTATGAGAAAAATCGTGGGAATTTTCAAAATGTAAGAAATAAATAAAAAACACCAAATTATATCCATTAAATTTTATTTAAATTAAATGGTTGGTGGGTCACAGTAGTATTGTAATAGACATAGTGAAGGTATTATCGGTTGGTATATCACAGCCATGAAAATAAAAATATACCAAAAACCTTTATCTAGAACATGTCTGGAGAGCATTTCTGCTGAGTAATGCAGTGTGCCTGATGAGTTAGGCAACTTGTGTTATGAATAAACATTGAGTGGATGAACTGCACACCTCACTCCATCTGCTCTGCACTGCACATACAGTCAGTTTAGTCTATGTATGCTGTTCTTGGCATTCGTGTGCATCACAGTTTTTCCCAGTAAATTATATAATTAGGCTTAATTTTCGAGCTGAGGTTCGATGAAACTGTAATGTTGGCTTGAGTTTCAAACCGAGTACATTACAATCTCGACTCAGCTAGAGTTTCCAAACTTCAACCCATCTCTACAAGTCAAAATGTTGAATTCCATCCATACAGAAGGATTTATCTGCAGTCTCCAATAAAAATATTTTGAATTTGCTTAATCATAGTTCTACATTGAAACATTCCCTTCGTTTCCACAAGGTACACATTTATTAAAAAAAGTACTCTATCTTCACACATACTAATTTTCCCCGTAGGTACCTATAATAATGCATAACAATGCAGGAAAACGTGTGTAAAAAGTCATGGCCACTTACAAAAAAATACCCACGCATTCCAAACAAAATTGTCTCACAATGGACAGTATACCAAATTCATGTCAAACTTTTGAAATGGAACGTAAGTATAAATGAAGAAGAGGGATTGAAAGAGGTAAAAATGTTGTTGTTCTCTTTGAAATGGTGCCTGTTTGCTGTGGTTGTAAAGTATGGTACAATTAGTCATTATTGGCAAGTAAATATTGTCTGTTGTACAAAGGATGAAAATATGATAGGACACTATGTATGATTATGGTATGATGTGTCAACACTGAAACTCTGCTCAACCCATCCCCTCAAGCTTTGTTTATCTGATATTTCTACTTACGACTGTAACTTATAGTTTATTAGAATTCTCTGCCGAATAACCTATTCAGATTGTTAAATGCTGCATACTTGTAAGAACTCCAGTGTGTGGTATAGGAAACTTACGGTTTGTAGGAAAAATCTCAAAGTTAGCACAGGTAGAGTTACTATTAACTCTAGTGGATTTAAATTTAATAGGATGAATTTTACGTGCATTCAAAATGTGAGCTGAACTCAATGCTTGCATGCATTAAATAACTTCCTGCCTAATGCCTAGTTATCAAGAATATTTGTCGTGTTGTGAGGTGACCTAGATAACCTTGTTAACTGTCTAAATATTTATTGCAAACGTAAAATTACATTTCATAAATGCCAGTTATTGTCATTGTAACCATTTTACTTTTTTTTGAACGTGGCACATGTGCACCATTTTAAGAACTGGTGGTGGCACATTCTCAAAATGTATCTCGGATTTAAACGTCCTTGAGTTGCGAGAGTACTGATTGTGTGTTCTATGACACCGCGGTGCTACTTGAGAGTACACAGTAATTATAGAGCGTCGCAACCTTAGAATGCAGTTCACAGCTTATGGCACGCGCTGTTGCCAGATAGCAGCCACGTTACGAAGTTCGGGAGGTACACAACTTCAGAATTTTGAGCTTTAAAATATTATATTCTTTATTATTCTAGTTGATATTACAATTCGTATAGCATCATGCTTAAATTATGTAACTAATGACATTTTCTATTACTTTAAAATAAGAAACAATTCACATATTCCACCGATATTAATTCACTACATGAATTGTAACGGACATTTCATTAAGAAATAATTATTATCACGTATTTTAATCATTATTGCTACTGCTGGCAAAACAAATTATTTCTTCCAATTTAGTAGCATCATTTTAAGAACAAAAAACGTGGTTGTTGTAGTTGATGATTATGAAATTGATCATTCAGAATCTGCATGCTGGAATTCATTGTCTTATGCATACTCAAGCCCCGTCTGTTTGTTCGTTGTTTACTGTTTCACTGAGTAGCAGTTAGTGGACAAATCATCAGCGTTTGAGTATGCATAGGACAATGGATTCTAACGTGTAGGTCATTGAATTTGCTGAATTTTTTAATCCCTAAATATATGCTGGAACACGTAGATTGGACTGCATACAGTAGAAATTGTGCTTTCCATACTTTTTACTATGTACTTAATAGAAATTTTACAAGCATCAAACTAAATTCTAATGAAACTGTGCAACTACTGATGTGTTCCATTCAGTCCAATATTACATTTCTGTTTTATATGGGTCTTTTTTTCCCCTCTCCCCTCCCATTCCAACCATTACCAAGTCCAAAGACAAGACGACGTCAACGACTGGTGTTTTTCCTGAAGGCAGATTAAGAAACCACGGAGGACGTCAGGTATTTTGCTATCAGATCAAGGGTTATTTGCATGGCCTATTTTAATAGACAATATTAAATCATCGACTTTCACACTTTACACATACACAGAAAGGTTAGGAAATTCTTAAAGTGTACAGATTTCCTGGTATTAACAACTATTCTGCTTTTCAGAATTTTTTTTAACTGGAAATTTCTTTAACATCTCAAACCCCCAGGTGGTTGACCTTAACAGCTGCATTTTAGTTTTTACTATTAAAAGTGTATTCTAATTTTTTATTGACTATTTTTAAGATTTTTGATTAGAAGTTTTTGAGGTAATAAATGCATTATTGAAATATTCTTTATTTACAGACAACACTGACAAAAAATGTATGTAATCTCTCTCTCACATGCATGCACGTACAAACACATACACACACACTCTATCACTCACTCACTCACTCTCGCACACTCTCGCACACACTCCACACACACATACGCACGCACGCACACACACAGAAAAGTGGGAGGGGGGAGTTATCTAGAATAAATATAAAAAATGAGATAAAAACTATTTGTATATCTTTTCTATATTCAACAATAAAATTAATTAACATTACAAGAAAAGAGTTAAAAAATTGTTTAGTTATATTTTTGCCCATTCTTTGAATTGTGAGAATTTTTTGGGATGGTTAACCTTAAAGCGTTGGTTTACGAAAGAGCATTTTTTAACATTTTACACTGATCAAAATAAAAATGAATGTTAGACCTAGCAACATATTTTCAATTTACATCACAAAAAAAAGTTCAAGAACTGTTCAGTTTTCATTCCTTTGTTCATTCTTAACATTTTGTAATTTTTTTTAAACGGAATGTCTTGAATCACGAGTTCATGCAAAGTTCTACCTTCCACACATTATACTGATAGCTTTTGTATTTTTGTCCAGCTTTTCCAGTAGCTTGATTTTCTTTATCAGTGCACACTTTACAGTTCCTTTGAAACAATTTCTTTCTCCTTTGAGTTCTTCTCCAGGAGGTGAAATTCTTTCTGTGGTGTGCTTTTTTCAGAGACATACCAGCTGGGTTCCACTGGATTGCAGTAAAAATGTTGATTCTATGAAGACCACTAGATCATACAGATTTTTTTATGAAATTTGTAATTGTCAGTGTCTTGTTTCCCACTTTCATGTACAGCATTTACCACCCACATAAGTATGTTCGTTTCCTCCACCATTTTACAGTGGATGTGTATGATATATTCTGATCAAACAAATCAACTCCAAAATTGTTCTTTTTATAGTGAAAAACATATTCTGGCTTGGACTGCTCTTTTTCTTGCTTGTCCACAAACGTGATAATTTTCTTATTCTGTATAGTTATTGTGAACACATCACATTTGTCTTTCCTACGCAAGGCTAATATGTTGTCCTTGCAGCTGGCATGTCTGATCTATTGTGGTGAGTTGTATCAACTAAAGCAGTTTTTTTAAGCACTGAAGTATTGACAGGAGTGGGGCTGGTGTAATAATGTTCAGTGAAAAAAGTGTGCCTTTTGAAGACCAAACTTCAATCTACTTCTATACTTTCACATCCTTTCATCAATTATAAATTTTCCATCTAGCTCATAAAACTGTTGAAAATGTGAGCACATTCATTCTTTCATTGGATGAAGCTTGTGTAGTGGGTCATAACCAGCTTCATCTTTTTGTTTGGCCAATTAATTAGTATGCAAGTGGAAGTTCAGACTTATTACATTACAGCAAAAGCTACAAAGACACAACAGGGTTGTTGGACCAGTGATCACTGAGTTGTGGTTTTTATTGATGCACATGTCCAAAATATTTCCCAGGAATTCTTTTGTGTCTCAAAATGTGGAAGTTTTCAAGGAAATTTTACCTTTACCCTCCCTGTCCCTTCCTTCCCTCTTCATGTCTGCCTCCCTCTCCTCTGCCTCCGCTCGTTCTCCTTCCTTTGTACCCTCCTCCTATCCCACCCTGTCCCTCCCTCTCCCTTTCCCATTTCCCTCCCTCTTCCATTGACCCTTCCCTCTCTATCCTCCTCCCCTTCCTCTACCCATACCACCACCCCTCCCACTCCCCGTACCACCACCCCTTCCTCCTACCTCCACCCTTCCACCATTAGTTTCCGCCCTAGCCCTTCACTCTCCACCTCCCTTACCCCCTTCTCCCTGTCCCCCTTTTCACTCTCCCCTCCGTCTCCTTCCTCTCCCTATTATCCTCCCTCTCATTCTCCCTCTCACTCTCCCTCCATTTCCCTTCCCTCTTATATTTCCACTCCTTCCTCTTCCACTCTATTTTCCCCCACTCTTCCTCTCCCTCTGCACTTCCCACATCCCTTCACCCTTTCTCTTCCCCCTCTTCCCCTCATCACTCACTCTTCTTCTCCCTCCCTCTTCTTCCCCCTCCCATCTTTTCCTGCCCTCTTTCCCTTCCTCTTTCTCTCTCTCCCTCTCTGTCTCCGTGTGTATGTTTGTGTAATGAATTTTTCTTTTGTTTTTGTTGGTGAAAGATTATTTTCTTTAACCATCTGGAATATACATATGTATCTAAATAGTTTGTTGTGTTCAAATACCACCCATTTTGCAATCTAGAATTTAAGAATTTTCTAAGGCTTGTGGCTTGCGAGACATTTTCGGAAAGCATAATATTGTTACTGTAGCTATCATAATCTGCTGACAGTTGAATTTGTGTATGTTGAAGTGAGTTTTGTAGAGTCCCATACTGATTTTTCAATATGTCAACACATACTTCCATAATATCATTAAAAATTCATTTGCATTATTTACCCCTGCAGATATCGAAACTTGAATTGAGAATTATATTTGTTTGTACACTTTTTTCTTATGAGTGCACATGTTGTTATTAAGGTAAATTATGTTAGTGTACATTCGTCAGGCCAAACTACAATAAAAATGTTAGTTCAAATCACTTTCTAACAAGTTTTTTCTACTGGCCACTTGTGGTGTGAATGTTTGTAGGATAGCCACTTCACACAATTTTAGTTCTAAGAAATTATTTAATTATTTTGGACACTTTCTTTCGCCGAAAGTTTGTAAAAATTTTTGTCCGCAATGTGCATTTCTAACAACTTAAAAATAAACATGTATTTTATAGCCAAACTATATACATTGTAATTACTAAGTAGTTTAAAACATTTGTAATATCTGTAGCTGATGTATAAGGTAGTGAAGATACTAGGGGTGTGCGAATAGTGGTTTTAATGTTGCGAATAGTTTTCAATTGAATATTAATTTTTTCGAATAATTTTCAAATATTTTTCGAATAGTGTTTCTTTAATTTAGGTACATATATATTTGCCAGTACATACTCTTGCATTTTTATGGAGATATAGAAATCCACGTTGCTTTATTAATAAAAACATCAAAATTTAGCAGTTTTTACTTGATAACCTTGAAAGTTCTCAAAACATATTAGTTTTCGTTACATTGTACCTGTATTTAAACCAATAGTCTGCTTTTTCCTCTCATCTCTTATTAGGTTTGTGAGATAAAACTGAAAAAAGGGGGGGGGAGGGGTGTTGGGGAATCTGTCGTAGCGTTGCTGTATGTTGTTAATTAATGATGCAGCAGTTTCGAAGAACAAAAAAGAAACGTCTGGAACTGCTCCTTATCCCTTGCAGCCACTTTCTATTACCGGCGGCAATTGTATCAGTGACGACGACAAAAATTCTTCAGAAATTAGATTTTTATTTTACATGCCCGGATAACCTGAGGTGTTCACCAAAATGTTAGTGTAAAGAGAAAATAACAAAAATGTTCTGTTTCTTTTATCTTTTATTGACAGTTCAGCAGAAGTACATAGCACAGTCCTTGCTAAAGTACTCAAATTCATTCCAGTTACTTTACCAACTTCAAATGTGGAAGTGAATATGTGATACCGGCGCTCAAATGGACAAGTGTTCGTCCTGGTTTCACCTCATCTGTGGTATGCTTCGGTTTGCTATAAAAAAAATACTACTACTACGGGATACAAATAACTACTTTCACCAATGGGTGTCGTAAAACCGCAATATCCACACGTGCAGCTGTTTAGTATACCTACCTACTTGAGTACACTAACTCAGCTAACAAAAAAAAATAGAAAAAGAAACAGATGGCAATACTGCCCACTTTACTGGCAAATCGCCCCCTAGGCTTCACAGTCCTTCCCTAGCGCCTAACACCACGTCCAGCCACTCTCGCCATGACGCTCCAACTGATCTCTAATAGCCGGCCATAGTTATGTGAAGGTTACCTAGCTCCGACGTACTGCGACTAACTTTTCCTGGACACCCGGACTTACTCGGCCGAGCGGCGGAGTGATACATCAGGATCCAACTTCTTTACAAAAATGGTCAACTGACATTTATAACGGGAAAAAATTACATAACGTAGTTACTGACAAAAGTAAATAAAAGTTTACTACACATTAACACAAAATCAGTCATTACTTTAATTAAGTGCCTCCAAGTGTCTTGACCTGCCTGCCAATGAATCATATCTCAGAGGGGGCGAGCTCAAGAGTCTGCTTGAAATTTTCGAAATCCAAATGAAGCAAAATACAAGAAAAAGTTACTTAGGAAAGTTGTTCAAATTTTAGTTATCTTTAGAATGAGTCCAAACACTTCATGAATCTCACAAAATTTACTTCATTTATCTTGCCTTATCAGTTAAATTTAAATTTTGAATACATTTTTGATGTTAATTTCTCTACTTGCAACCCCAATTAATATATTGGATTTAACTATATACATCCTTACATTTGATTAAGTTGGCCACCAATTAAATTGTTAGAAAAAAAAATTAATCAAAAGAGACAAAAAACTTTAAATGACTGTATGATAATTAACCCTGTATGGGCTACGTGCCCGTGCACGTCACTAAACAAAATTGTTTTTGTACATAAGTGCTTACTTCAGATGGCATTGCTGCTAGTTTACTTGCCTGCATTTATAAAGATAAAATGAAAAAGTACTTTTCTTAATATTTTTAGAGGAATCTTACCACAGCATTTTGAAAGCTAAGTTAATATGAAATAAAATATTACAATACTACGCAAAATTAGTTTGTAGTGTGCAGGAAATAACGTAATGCTAATTGCTAATGTTTAAGGAGACTGATCACTGTTCTAACTTTGGTGAAATAGCAGTGCAACTTCCTATGTGTTTTATATTTGGAAACATTAGTAGAATAGTTTTACAGAAATTTTGAATATTTTCAATTGGCTAATTATATTAGCAAAGAAAATTACCAGTAATTAAAAAACGTTTGCCCGTAGGACACTCACATTAAACATTTCATTCATGCCTTGCTTACTTAAAAAAATGTTGACTATATCACATTATTAGCGGTACGTTAAGTTCTAGCATGAACAGTCAAAGATTCATCTCAAAAATACCTTGGATCTGCACTGTGGTCACTTTAAATTTGGAATTGAAGACCACACTAAAAGCTGAAAATTATGTTTCCTCACGCTTTGGCCATTTTAATTCGTATTCCCACTCTTTGCGACATCAGTAAGGATCCAATCTTTAATTAATAAAAATAATAATTATTAACTTCCATGTAGCAAACATTTTATGTAAATGAACAGTGTTGAACACAAACAAGCTGTGTTAAACACCTTTTCGTAGATTTATGCACTCGCTGCCTCATTGTTTTCCACGTCAGTGATCAAGGTCAGTAGACCTTGAGCTGTAATCTTACACTACTGCAGCCATATTGTATTTATATATTGAGATGTTTCTGTTAACGTGTATCGCTACGCTTCGAGTGCAAAGTGAGTATCTGTGATAGTATATCTATGGCCACGAATGTGACATCACACATGAATGTAAATATTTATCTTGTAAATGTCTGTGAATGTTAGTTCTTTTACTTGTATTTATTTTAACCTTAAAATATCCGCAAAAACGGTAAAATCCGTATATTATATTATGCTTGTAAGTAGAAATAGTCTTGTTACTAGCTCAGATTATTGTCAGATTTGTTTAAAATTCACTATTCGAAATTTCGAATATTCACACACCCCTAGAAGATACCCGTTTGTACGTATTGTTCTGTTACATGCTACTTTAAAAAAAACAGTTGTAGCGTAATTGGTAGATGTAATTTTTTAAGCAACGGATATTGTGTTTATCCAGAGCATGATCTAAAGATATTTTTGCTTTAGTGTGTGTTTGTATTTTTTTCAATTTGGCGTACGTCATTTGCCGTATTTATTCCCATACTAGCCACATGTATTTGAACAAATTTTTGCCTTAAAATTGGGATGCTGACATTATGAGGAGTAGAAATAATTTTTTCAGGCAGGTTTATTTTTTTTGTTTAAATGTAAGGTAAATGTACACGCTTGTAGAATGTGTCTTATACAGTTCACAAAATAGTATTGCATAATATTGTGTAAATACTTTTCACTGATGTAAAGTAACTACAAAAAAGTATGTCTGCAGTATTACTGTTTTGTAAATGAGTGGTGGTGTTTAGTTCACGTGTGGAACTATTAATTTATGATTATAACAGGAAATTTTACAAATACCAAGCTTAAAATTGGTCAGATTAATCTTGGATGTGACGACAGTTGTAAACATAAATAGATTACGGTGACGCTGAGCACACAACAGTCATGTGAAACTAATTGCACACATGCTTTAAACAGCAGTCAAATACACAATATTACACAAATGAATAATCTCACCACCACACTTATGTTATTTGCATTCTCATATAAGTTTGTAGTAAATAACATAGTTACAAAGTTACTATTGTATGGCCAAATAATTACACTATTTGTTTTTTAACAATAAACGCGGTGTTGGCAAACAGTCTGCCACAGAAAAGGCTCACGTAGCCTTCATAGCAATATAAGATGAACGCTAGAAGAAAATGATCATGCTGCACCAAGCGTAAGGTCATCTATCGTGCACTCTCAAATACTGCGCTGCACTGTGATGTCTTGGAGTGCACAGTCTATACTCTTGCAAATTTAGTTCCGAGATACAATTACACTGCGCACAATCAGTTGTTTACATGCACTCGTGTGTGGTGTTCACAAAAAACTAACAGTACGGTACTCCTACATTGTCTATTTTTCTGTTGCCAAAAATACAGGTTTGGCCATTACGCTTTCTTAAATTCCTCTTAAGCCTTTGCAAATAAGGTAAATACGGTATGTGCATTCCTTTGTAATTGTCTGAAAATATTCACTTTGCTGAGGTCTTGTAGTGGGAAATGATATGTCTTACAGTAGCCAATGTAATTTTTCTTCATTGTTCAGCTATAATTATTTGATATCTTTCAAAATCTGCTGTGAGCCAAAAGTTTTGTAGGACATTAAACTTGTGCGATTTTGTCATTTTCCATTTGAAACACTTGATTGGACAGTCATAACACGTGTTTTTATCTTCTGACGTAGTTTTTTACATTTTTTCAGGTGCGCTCAGGTTTATGCGGAAAATTATTGCACTGAAGGATGAGTTCTACAACCGTTACATCATCAAAGGTAACCTCTTTGCACCAGTTATCGATTCATTTCTCAGAAACAATGGCAGATACAACTTACTGGACTCTGCAATTCTGGAAATGTTTGAGTTCATCAAACTGGTAAGTGGTCTTGTCAGCTGTTTTTGTGTGTGTGTTAGTTTATTGTATAGTTGTTTGAATTTAAAAAGTTGCATGATTCATAAGTTATTTGTGTACATCATATAACAGGCACAGGGATGACCAACCCTATGCCCGCAGGTCTAACATTAGCCTGCCACTGCCTTTATAATAACTGCCAAAGCTGAAGCGTTTACGCAATATTTTGAAATTATTCACGCTGACAGTAAAAGTAATTCAGTATTTCTCAACAATAGTACACTCAAACCCCGCTCATACTTCACTCAGTTCGTATGGACTCCTTGCTCGTATGGCCATGTTTTCGGGAAGTGTAAATTTTTAAAAATAATAAAAAAATGAAACGTAGGTATAAAAGGTAACAAAATCTACAAAAATCTTGTCACAAGACTGCAGCAACTAAAAGTAATACAGGTGTTGTATGAGAAATAATCTAGTGTTGTGTTAAACAGAAGAATTATAACAGACGCTGCAAAAATTAATTATATCTACCGTCAGTCACGTGCCATGCGAAACAGAGTTCATTGAACTCTTAACACCTGTTCCACTCTCAGCCTCTTTGTGCACTTTTTTGTGCGCTGTTTGATGAGACTCGCTAACTAGCCAATGGACGGCACTGGACGAGCTTAAAATAGGAAAAATTCTTAGAAAAAGTAAATATTTACCTCATTCTCCCGAATTATTTCGCCACTAAATGCAGCCAGGCAAAGCAACAGCTCCGTGAATATTGTAATTTTCGAATTGTTCAGCTTTGAAAATTTCATATTTTCAAACGCCGCCACAAACATTGAAAACACATTCTTATTTTCTAACACATTTATGACGTAGTTTTACAGTAGAACCCCAATTTTACGAGCGTGCATAATTCTCGAAAATACTGTCGTAAAATCGATGATCTCGTAAAATCGGGGTTTTTGTTTTAGCGAAAGCCCAATTTAACGAGACCTTCAATTTTACAGCAGTACTGTCAAGAACATGCACTGTATTAATATCTGACACCGTAAACCGAGGTTAAGCTATAAATAGTTAAAACTGCAATTTCTTTAATTTTTTTTCTCATTTTTAATTTTTTTTTTTAAATAAAGATTTTCTGATGGTTCCTAATGATAGCCTCATAAATTCGCTACTTCGTAAAATCGGGGTTCTACTGTACTTGTTTTGGTTAGCCACAGCACGCCAGGCACTATTGCGTGTATTAGAATTTTTCACAGACTTAAAAATCTAATCAAATTTAGCGAACCCAATTATGTAACAGTTTATTCAGGGAATTCACCAATTGTTTGGGAATGTGTGGTTGTTGATTTGGTAGCCAACAACGAAGATTTACTTCACTTGAGTTGATTTTAAAGGAGTGAAGATAACAATTTATTAGTAGGCGTAGCTCTCACACATTGCGACGTTGTAGTTATAAGTTTGAGTTTATGTAAATTTAATTTAAATTCCAGAGAGATAATGAATTACAGTAGAACCCTGTTATAATGTTTCTGAAGGGACTCAAAAAATGTTTACATTATAAATGGGTAAAATCCTTTTATAAAGCAGTTTTAGGGACCAAATGAAGGTAGCATTATAACCAGAAAAACATTATAAGTGGGAACACTATAACAGGGTTCTACTGTACTACGAACTCAATTTAATGTTTCAGATCCAATATATAATCCTAAGTTTTGGTTTCAAAGGTTAGACGAACAAAGTTCACATGCATACAAAACAAAAAGCGAACCTATTGAGCTAATATTTGGAATACTTTGAACCAAACCGGGCACTGACTATGATTTGACATTCTGGTTGCACAAGTCGGTAAAAATAATATGGCAGATCAATTATTTTATTACGAGTACAATTTTTCGCTCAGTAATTCTTATGTTTCTCGTGAACGGCATTGAGACAACTGTGCTGCCATCTCGAGGCAAGTTTCGCAAGACCCCGCCCACCCCTTGAATTATCGGCCAATCACGTGTGCCTTGAACTCTCCTATTGGCTAATGATGTTGCCACAGCCAATAGAACAGCCAAAACCTACAGCTGCAGAGATTTTGTCCCAAACTGCACGCTATTGACTGCAATTTTTAACTTAAAAGAACTTATTTATTCTATGCTAACCGTGTCAGTGTACAAAATACAGCATTACATACGTATACTTAGGGATGGTGGAAAATAGCATTTTAAAATCAGTTTTATAGTGTTTATATTTTGGCTTGTAGCATTAATTAGCATTTTAAGTTTTGTTCATAGCATTTATGAGCATTTATTTTGTAAAACTTTAGGCAGATGCTTGTGATAAGTTTCTGCTTCCAGGAATTTACGTACACAAAAATAGTACAACTACGTACATTATTTATTATGTCAGCATAAATTTAAATTAAATAGAAATAGTAAAGGTACCGTATAATTACTAACTTCTTCATGTATGTCCGAACAGCTGGATCGTCGAGTTTATGAAGTATTTTTGCTGTCATAAACATTTCCACAGTGTCTCCTATGAATTCCTGCTTTTCTGTTTTCGCTCGTTTTTCTTGTTGAATTACGGCCGGTAAAGTTGTTTGCCTTTTATTACTGTCATACTGTGACATCTTCTCTAACATTTTATGATGAGTGGCCGTTTTAATGTGTTTTTCGGAAGTGTCTTTCTTTTCCTAATTAATTCTTTTAAGTTGCATGTTTTGCACAAGTATATTTGAATCACTAACGTAAAAGTGATGGGATTTATATTCGGCGGCTCGCGAATGTGCTGAAATAACTTTCGATCTACCCATCTTCACAATAAATAGAGCCGAATCACGTAATACAAAATAGGCTAGGCCTGTATTGGTAAAACACAGTATGTAATAACTGTTTAACATTTATTACATAATCAGGTAAATGCAATAAAAATTGGTGCATAATCTTTTAAAATTTACGGAAGAAATTTAGCACGTTCAAATCTAAATAACTGCGTATCTTATCTGCTGTTGTTTATTTACGTTGTGCAAGAATCGACACATAACCTAAATCATTAGTTCTGCCAAATTACCAAACGTTCGTAGAGAATGAAAGAAAAGAAAGATGAAACGTAAAGTTCAAATATCGCTGTGTTCGTGTGGTCCGTATCTTTTGAAACTTTTACGCATACGTGGTACCTTGTGTTACATCTATGACATACGTGCTACACTTTTTATACTGCCTTTGCATGGTATGGTAGAAAGAGTAAAAAGTGTACTGTGCTTACACCATATTGCAGTATAGGTGCAGTTTCGCATCGGAGTTGGCTGCAGTGTTTTACCTTAGAAAAAAGACAACAAATGAAATTATGATGATCTTTGTTGATGGTAAACAGTTTATTTTTCTGCTTGTGTTATTTTCGTGTTAATTCGCTCGTAAGCGCCCGATTATCGTATTTTATGGCAAATAAACCACTTTATAGCTTTTATTCGCTGCTATATTGATAAAACGATTTTCCACCACCTCTACATATACTGTATTTTTGTCATTAATAGCAGACTATAGGTCTCTTCTTGAAGCTTAAACCGGGCAGTCCGCCTTGATTTATCAGACATTGCTGAAGTTAAGATTTTATTCCAAGTAAATTGCAATTTATTGCTGCGCAATCAAACTACTATCCACATTTATACTCTTCGGAGTTCAAGCTATACTCGATTTTACTGTATAAACTACTTTATTTAACACATTTTCACGGCTTGAACGTATGTTGCTGTCATTTGTGTGTTATTTACATTAATTATACAGTATCATGACGTCACAGGAACATCAACATGGCGGTTCACGTTTTTGCCGCGCAAAACAGACTGCTCATTTTATTTAAGTTTTTCTGTAGCTACACAGACACAACGAAAGAAAGTATGGTACCGTTGTTCATTAAATTAAATGCATTTTTAAATAAAAAATATAGTAAGAAAGTAGGAATTTTCCTTATTACAGTGATTGGCCGATAATTTTTAGGGAGGTTGAAGTATTGCAAGAACTGACAAAGAGATGGTGTTAAGGTCTCAGTTCTGGTGCTGTTTACGTATGAAACGTAAAAATATGTTCCAAGAAATTGGTATGGATTGTTAATACTTTGGTCACGTTTTCTCGATAACGTCAGTAAATGTTAGCCAGCATTGATCAAATTCATCCTTTGAATATATTAAAGCAGTATTGTTTCCTCGATTCATAATTTGGACGTAAATAAATTTTACCTGAACCACTTCTGAAACTACTCTAGTTATTTCTTCCTACCCATACTAACCATGTAACACTTATAACATAGTGCGTGCTGGCGTTCTTGCAACAGTTAAATACAGTGCACGATTTGGTCCCAAATTATAATGTCCAGTACTTCGTTAATATAAGAACTATGTTACAAGAATTATTTAGTTCCAAAAGACTGTTACAGAAATGTGTTGAAATTTACGACCAATTGAACATGGCGGTGGCATGTATAATTTTTTTCCATTATATTTTTGTTCTTATTAATGTTTGTATAGTGATGATTATAATATTTTAAATTATGATGGCTATGTGTTGTATTATTAATATCTCATTAATATAAAAGACACTATTTTCCTGCTGAAAATTGAAAACACATACAGTTACATATTGTGCGCTGTAGGTTAGGCCTACGCGTGACATCGTGGCATGTTTTCCCTTTGTTTTTGATTTAGGAAATATTTGCTTATGCACAGCTTGTGTATATTTTTGGTTGAAATATATAATAAATATTTAGATTTTTCTTTTTTTTTTTTTTTTTTTTTTTATTTCTCACAGATGTGTAAATATGACATATCAATTCACATTGATTTACCTATGCAGGACAAGAGGGAGTGGAAGGGGGTACACGGACAAAATTGGTTGCTTCTGTTCATACTGACATATTTTGAGGAACCTTGAGTGTTCGTAGAATCAGGGTTCAGTGTATATAAATGTTAATTATGTATGTGTTTGTCGTGGTAGTGAGAGGATATTAATAATCAGAACTCAAATGCAATTTCTGAACACTTTTTGTAATTTAAAATGTTAAGTAGTCTATTTGTTTTACAATAACTCAGAATACATTGCAAATTAACAGTTTCTAATGTGACGGTTTGTTATAACATATGCAATTACCTAAATATTGAGATTATGAAACGTAGTCATTGTGAAAGTTATCTATGGTAACCAGTGAAATAATGATGTTTACCTCTTTTGACCATATTAAGTCACAATTAATGTCTAAAATAAGAAAAAAGTATCAGGTTTAAGTATAACAATAAAAAAAAGGCGTTAAAAACTGAGGTGAACTGTGTCTTGAACATAAATATTGGATATCTATCATAAATATTATTTACCTGAGTTTGTCTAGAATTTTGAACATTTAATACCTAGGAAATTACACATGTACTACATACCGTATTCGTCCATGTACCCCACGCACCCATGTAAGCCTTGCACCCCTTTTTTCAATGACAAATTTGGGGAAAAAAATTTTTTGGGATAGAAAAATTTTATTATGGGGCAAAACAATCAAACAAACAAAAATTATGCTCACCTACTATATTTATTTGTATATAGCAGCCACTTCTTTAAAATAAATCAATGCCTCATAAATGGGGTGGATGTTAATGCACGGAACTGAGTTTGCCGCAGCGAGAGGTTGACATGCGCTTTTTTGCTTCCAAGTGGCAAGCGCTGCATGCCAGCAACACGGCACCAGCCAGTGTCTGTGTGTGTATGTAGGCGCGCTCTGACACGTAAGCGAGCGGAAGTTGTCAAGGTCAACTGGTACAGTCGCAGCACAAAAGCAATACAAACACTCCACGTTTATCACCACTTCACGAGACGTTTTCAGTGAATAAAAAAGCTTAGCTCTGCATGTATCACTCACAATAAATACAGCTATATACAAATGGGTTCTGTAGATGAAAAGTCGGGGGAAAAAAATATAAAGTTTTTGGTATAAATAAAAAAAAAGTCTTTAAACTGGTACGTCATCGTCATCATCATTAGGTACCACCGTCGTCATTGCTGCTGTCCCCGTCTATTTCGCCAGGACTGTCCTCGGAAACTGTGTCACCCTCCCAAACATTATCGTCTTCACTTCCGTCGAGCGTATTACTAATGCAGCATTTGCGGAAACTTTTGAGATCAAGATATTCTGGGATTAGAGCCCACGCTGTCTTTATCCACCCACAAAGCTGCGCAAGAGACGGTTTCTGCAGTCTGCCTTTGGGAGTGTAGGTGTGCTCCGCACTTGCAATCCATTCTGTATAAAGCCTTTTTAAATGTGCTTTAAACGGCCGGTTTACACAGACATCTAGGGGCTGGAGAATCGAGGTCATGCCACCCGGGATTATTACCTGGTCGGTGTTTCCTTCCTGTAGACGTTTTTTAACATTATCAGTCAGGTGGCCAAGATAACTGTCCAGAACCAACATACTTCTTTGTCGCAGTAGGGCTCCTGGCCGGCGTTCCCACACACACTTCAACCACTCAACTACTAAAGTGTTGTCCATCCAGCCTTTTTCATGCGCCCTTACGAAAATTCCGGCCGGTATTTTCTCATTTTACGGTATCAATTTGCGCTTGAAAATCACAAAAGGAGGAAGCTTCTTCCCGTCCGCTAGCATTGTAAGCATGACGGTACACCGCTGCTTTTCATTGCCACCTGTTCTTACTTGCACAGATTTTGAGCCACGTGCCTCAACTGTTGTGTCAGACGGCATTTCAAAATAGACGGGGGTCTGATCGGCATTTCCCATTTGCCCCAGTAGGTACGAGTGCTTCTGCCGCAAGCGAATAACGTGA
>PNEQ01002471.1:24175-35207 GCA_003012365.1 Medauroidea extradentata
AAAAACATTACAATTTCTACAAGTAGTTTTTTTTTCAACTTTTACTTGAAATATGTGCTCAAATAGCACCATTTTGAATCTTCAAATTAAAATTTTCCCGGGGGAGGGCCCCCGGACCCCCCTTTTAGGGGTCGGGGGGAAGTGTTTACTCCTTCGGGAAAATCTCCAGATTTTGGATTTGTCAAGGTTGGCAGGTATGTATATGCCTTTGCCTATAACGTTATTTTTTACTGTGTAAGTTCATTTGTGTGAATTATATTTTATTAAGACTTATACCATTAACTTTACGAAAATAAATCAAGAGATATTTTCAACAGTCAACACAAGTACAAGTGTGTTCATATTTCAAGAGAAACATATGTTCGTGCTGGGGTAAATTTTTCTAATAAAAACTTGTGTATTCAAAAGAAAATGTGTAAACTGCAGCAATGATGAATATGTATGGATTATTACTCCTCTGTGTTAGCATGAGGTAAGTGTAAACACTTGAAACTTGAAAACTATGCAGCGTACCATATAATGTATGTATTTTAGGTTAAATATTGTAAATGACAACGTGGTGTGATTTTATAAATCACTACTGAAAATTTTTGGAAACTACTGATTTTTTATGTTATTACTACTGAAAGCTTTAGTAAATGGTTGGCACCTCTATACCAAAGCCAAAAATATAAAAATCCTCCTGGTGGTGCCATATCATGAAGGCCAAGGCAAACTCTAACCCATTCTCAACTCAGGCTACAAAATCTTGTCCTCCTCACCACAAACCCAATACCTTCTTTCAAAACCACCCAGGCTAGTTTTCAAATGACCACCCAACCTCCGTAACAAACTAGTACGTCCCAAACTTCCACTTTCTACAGCTGCCAACACTATTACTAATCTCAAAGGTTCTCATCCCTGCAATAGCTCACGTTGTGGCACCTGTGCCATCCACCAGCCCTCTACATCATTCAAAAGTAGGCAAACCAACCACATTTACCCCATCCAAGGCAGTTACAATTGTGCTACCAAGAACTTCATCTACCAGCTACAGTGTTCACACTGTGACACTGAATATATTGGCCTCACCACCAACACTCTGAGATAGAGAATGAATGGCCACAGAGCAGACTCCAGACAAGCCATAGCAGGTAAAGACATCAACCCACAAGATAAACCAGTTACTGCCCATGCAGCCCATCATAACAAGGACTTCGACTCATGCTACATCACTAGAGTGGTGAGGGCCCTGCCACCTACAAGCAATAGTTCAGAACTCAGATGATGGGAACTAGCTCATCAGTATACCACTAAATCTAGGCAACCACCAGGTCTCAATATGATATAACATCCCCAGTCAGTCAGCTTCCCACAACCACTGTACCCGTATATCCTTATTATCCTCTACACATCCTCTTCTACTTGACGCTTTCTAATCTCCAGCGTCATATCAGTTCAACCATTGGCCGCTAGGTGCAGTAGTATTGGTGCATCGGCAGCCACACCGCAGTCAGCCATGTCTCTTCACCAGAGGAAGCTGCTCTAAGCAGCGAAACGTCGCAATACGCGCTTCCGCGATTATGTGTCATCCTATTTGTGTGTGTGTATCTGTCAAGTACAAAACGTGAGTACCTGTGCTTCTGTCTTTTGTACATACTCAGTGTAGTAAGTAGTATGTTTGTACGAAGTTTGATTAAATTTGAGGTGAAAAAATAATAATTTATGTAGATATGTCGAGTAATGATGAATATAGAAATATTACTGTAGTTCCGAAAATACGAATATAAAGTGAACAGAAAACAAAAGTCAAGTCAACATACTAAGCAGCGTATATGTACCAAGATTAATTAAAATCAGGAAACTTTTTAGTGAGGTATGTCAAACTATGCTTTAAAAAACTACATATAAAAAGGGCCACATATATGAAAATATAAACACAATGTAAAATTCATACAAAAGTCAAATCAGCTTGTGAAGTAGTCAAGTATATGTGTACAAAATTTTTTGAAATTCTGAAAAATATTTCCTGAGATGCTATATTATGTTAAAAATAAAAAAACATCCACCATTTGAAAAAAATGACTATAGGATGAACAAATTACACAAAAGTCAATCAAACTTGCTAAGTTGTAGGCCATATGTGTACGAAGATTAATGAACCCTGAAAAATATTTCAACAAATATCTGATACTATGTAAAATCCTAAAACGACTACCATTATGTTCTAAATGCACAAAAATCACGTTCGCGTCTATACCTATGTTGTACATGTGTACAAAAAAATAATGACAACTTGTGAGACTGCTTTCTGGACAATATGCCTTAAGATGAATAGTATAGTTTTTTTTGTAAGATTAGGTTAATTCTGATTTTTTTATTATTACATATATATTTTTTTTGTTTGTTAAAGATAAATGAAACATAATCATAAATAACTGTCACCTTATGTAACTAAACTGTTATAACTTTACAATAATTTATAGGTTTAAGTTTAATAATATAACATCAACTGTATGTAATTTTTGGGGTTTATCTGTTTGAACACGATCTGTTGTAAACCGGCCAGTGGCTGAACACTTTGTGTATAGATAAATAAATAAATAAATAAAATTACTAAATAAATAAATAAATAAATGAAGTTTGGTCAAATATTTCCTCATATATGTCATAATATGCTAAAAATATAAAGACTGCCAATATGAAAATATGAACACAAGTTAAACACAACAAAGAGCTTTGTATGCAACATGTGTTCCAATTTTGATGAATTTCTAAGAAATATTTCCTTAAATATGTCTTATTATGCTAATACCAATACGGTAATATAAACGTGACCACCATTTCGAAAATACAAACAAATGCTTTAAAGTTTGGTCAGCTTAGTTTGTGGTATATGTATACTGAATTTGATGAAATTTGATGGAATATTTCCTCAGATATGACATGTATTATGATAAAAATACAAAAATGGCTACCATTTTGAAGCCGTGTTTACTGCATAAACAAAGTACATGAAAGGCAATTCTTCTTAGTAGGTTCTTTGGGTGTATAAATTTTGATTTGTACACACACGTCCACTCACAGACACAGCCAGAGGATGGTGATCTCATAAGCCTACCCTTTTTCTTCAGAAAGTAGGCTAATAAATGTATGTGATTAACAAGGTTAGCGAATAAACAAGTTAACGTTTTTGTTAGTTGGGTAAATTATTTCTTTATAAACACATTTATAGTTCATTGAAACTTATAATTTTTCTGCGATTGTGACTTTTGACTACCTGTTTTCTTATGGAAACGAAAATGAAAACTCCAAATGCTGGCATGTTTTTGTTAATATTGGCCAATGCCAGACTCCTTTCTGAATCGCTGCCCTTGTGTGATGTCGTGTGCAACTGTCTTTATAGCCCTTATTGTATATGAGTTGTAAATTTAAAAATAAGTCACATATTTCTTGGAAGTGCCATTCAATTTTCAATATAGATGTGATTTCATAGGTTAACAAATTATGGTCATGTTTAAATGTTGTGTCAAAATCTCATAGTTTAAACACACTGCAATATAGTTCAAATGTGAGGTAGGTGAATGCTTTGTTATCAAAGTTTTAATTCTAAATTTGTGCAAATAAATTAGATAATTTTCACAAATTACTTACAATCATTATTCAATATACAGTAAAAGTCAGTTTTAACGAGTACGGGCTATAACAGATGTACCGCGGGCCCATTTTCACTATAGCGATAGCTTACTCTACTGTAATTTTTCTCAAAACAATTAGAAAACATATTATTTCCTTTAAAAAAAAAACGTGAAACAGCTTCAGAATTTTCTAAGAGTCACACAAATGACGCAAAGCGGCCGACATGGCCGCGTCGCACAAGGTGGGGCCCCAGAACGAGCATGGCTAGCCTCGTGCGCGTTGTGTGCGGTGCTGCTGAAATGCCTAGCGACGTGAATGAACCTGGCTCCAAATCGCTCTGCGCATCGTTGTGCGCATGCCTTTTCCACCTCGTCCTCCTCCCTTTTGCATCGTTGTGAAAGTTGTTTAGGTTTGGTGGCTACAAGCGCTGCAAGATAAGCCCTTGTGGGTTAACGTTGTTTAGTCGAGTCGCTAGGTTCTAGTCACGACTGCGGCCGGCCTTTGGTAGCAAAAAAGCGGAATAAACACTAACAAAATGTGGCGTAATTAAAAAAATTTAGTGAAGAATTTATTTTTTTGTCAACACCGCATAAAAGCCTGATCAAAGATCTTACTACGAAGTAGTGTTCTCCGTGAATTACAATAACGGGCTGCGGGCTTAATTTGTGACTACGCAGCGTTATTTTTTTATTGTAAACCTAAAAAAAAAAATACTTATTGATGAAGCGCACATTTTTTGGCACATAAAACTGCAATGTAAAATATGGTAACTGCCGCAACGTTTGCTATTTGAGGGGGAGGAGTCGGCGCATATTATCAGTCCTACATATTAAAAGGGAACCTAAACAGTAATTCATGTTAAAGTTAATTCAAAAATCAGATTATTGAGACGATTTTAAAGTGTTAACAAAATTGACGTGTAAAGTATTTATGGGCGCGTAACTAATGGTGTGCGAGACAGCAAACGCAAGCCAGCATCTCAAATGTTTATACTGTGGGGGTTAGAAGGGGCGGAAAAGGGTGTGTGAAGGCCAGCCTACTGGCTTTGTGTGGCAAGAGTCCCACTCCTCCCTCCGCTGCTTTCTCACAATGCGATTGTGTTGAGAGTTCCTGGAGCAGGGGAGGGAAAGCCAGCGTCTCGTGCGTGCGCATGGTGAGTTGTGGCCCGTAAGTGGGCATAACTCGCCTCGCGTGCGCACGGAGACTGGAGAGTTTTGTGTACGGTACATTGCGCGGGTCTAAGTAAACGTGTTTTCGAAAGTCTGACTGCAGTTGTACATGTCACGTGTTTCAACGAAGCCGTATTTTCTCCATTTCAGGATGGACAAAAAAACGGAAATCTCTTGAACTGTCAACAAAACTAACAAATTGTTCAAGAATGTGAAAATGCGTATGTCAGTAGGAGTGAAATTTGTACGGATTAACGCCATCTACATTGTTCACCATTTTAAAAAATAAGGAGAAAATTCAGTTGGCGGCTGTTAAGGATTGTGCACCTGGAAAAACCAAGAAACTTCGAGCTGCAAAACACATTGATCTCGAGGAAGCATTGTTTACTTGGTTTTCTCAAAACCGTGCACGTGGCATTCCGGTTGATGGCGCAATGTTGAAGGCTAAAGCTGTGCAACTAGCTTTACAACTTAACATTGATGTCGAAGACTTCAAATGCAGTGATGGTTGGCTGAACCAATTTAAGGCTAGAAGAGGTATATCACTACACAAAATTTCTGGGGAGTCGGAAAGTGTCAACAAAAAAGCTGTCAACAATTGGCAACCTATTCTTGCATCAATATAGTGTAGGTAACCCTCCGATGTGTATAATGCCGACGAGTCTGGTCTCTTTTATGATTTTTGCTGCCCGACAGAACTCTGGCAGTAAGAAACGACCCTTGCAAAGGGGGGAAACGCAGCAAGGAGAGGCTGACTGTGCTTCTTTGCGCAAATATGGATGGGAGTGATAAATTAAAATCCTATGTAATAGGGAAGTCCAAAAATCCCAGTGCTTTTAAAGGTTCACGCACCATTCCGTGCTTTTATGAAGCAAATAAAAAAGCATGGATGACGTCACAGCTATTTAAACAATGGCTGCACAGCTTCGACGCCAGAATGGGCGTAAAAAATCGTAAAGTGGTTTTGTTTGTTGACCGTTGCCCGGCACACCCTGACATTAAATTGCAAAACGTGGAGTTGGGTTTTCTTACCCGCTAACTGTACTAGCGTTTTGCAACCCCTGGATCAGGCATTGGCAGTTTCATGGGAAAACATTACGTCCAAAATGATTGCTGCGTGTTTCAGGCACGCAGGATTCCGCAACAATCCTGATGATGCTGCTACTTCGTCGAAAGAAGCATTGCCTGACAGTTCAGCAGACGAGCCTAGTGTTTGGCCTTCTGTTGCTGAGCAACTAAACGTATCGTGCACTTTTGAGGAATTCGTCACGATAGACAATCATGTTGACGTGTGCGGGAAATGACGGACGCTGAACTTGTTGACCTTGTCACTAGTCAAGACGACGACGCGTCGGAGGGAGACGACAAGAATGACGATCAAGTGACGTAGCTGTGCCGTCGCAAGCGTCTGTCATGGAGGCACTTGACATCATCAGTAGCTTCTACCAGCATAAAAATGCTTCGACACAAGATATGATGCATTTTCAAATGGTACAGTCATTTGTTTTGTCGGAAAGTATTGTGAAAGCCAGACAGACAAAAATTGATTCGTTTTTTTAAAAAGAATGAATAAGTTTTAATTGTTTTGTGTAATTTCCCAAGGGTTTGTAGTTGTGAATTTTTTTTCTTTTGTTTTTGGTGAATTGTTTCAAAAGTGATTTTTTAATTTTATTAGTGTTGTTCGCCAACTTTTTTTAAACAGATTAAATTTGGTTTTATTGTTACTTCAATATTTTTATAGGTATTAACGTAACATATGAAATAATGTAAACATTAAACTTGAGTGAAATTAAGGTTAACAAATTTTCAAAACTTTGCAACAATGCACGTGAGAAGGTCGACTTAGAACACGACGTGTAAACCAGCTTGACCCCGCCCGCCCTGCCACGGACATCAGCTGTGCGCATAGCTACACTGTGCGTCACGGCCGCAAGTCCCGACGTATCACGGCCGCACATTTAATATTTTTGCTTATAGTAAGTGCTGGTATATCTTATGTTAGTTAATTAAGATTTTTGTTCATTTCTTTTACTTTTGCTGTGATTTTACACAGTAAAAAATGTATCTTCACATAACACATAAACAAAATGCTATATAAATTTTTTTTTTTTAAATCTTTTGTTTATAACGTAAGTTCGTTATAACCTAAACTTTTGGCGCCGTTATAAATTTACGTTATAATGGACTTTCACTGTACATCCTTATTACGTACCTTTCATAAAAAGCTCCTATAATGCTTAGTATTATCAAAGGATAACTTTATGTATGTATGTATATATGTGTGTGTGTGCGCATGTGTGTGTGCATGTGTTTGCAGGTGTGTGTACACATTACAGGGATGACAAGTGTTGATTTCTGAAAGTAAGTGTGTAATAATGTATTCCAGGAGGACATCAAGTCATTGTGCTCACACGTAGTTGAGAGTTTTGGGAAAGTGCTGGATGAGGTGGACTATGTGCAGACGTTCAAAGCATTGAAGATACGCTATGACCAGCACCAAGACAAACTGAAGGAAAGAGACAGAACCACGCTAGACAGGTGATGTATACTTTTTTTTTTGTCCTATATTAATTTATCATGTTTAGTAAAATTTTAATTGGCAGTTTATATGACTACCCCTAATTTAAGTGTTTTAGATAAGTTAAAACTAGAAGCTATATGTATACTGATAAACTGATGATGTAAATATGCATACATACACATTCACACATGCAGACATACTGTGAACTGCAGTCAACTTGGCATCTTAGGTCTTTAGTTCTGTTATGAGGAGTGGAGGGTGAGAAGAAACTGACATCCTATTGTCCGGGCAGCTGTCGGATTGATACTAGCTGGACAGAAAACATTCTGTGTGTGCCTTACGCGCTACTGGTACATAAGTGCAACATGTTAGTGAAGTCAGGGTGTCCACCGACAAGGAAAACCTGGAAAACAGGGAAAAGTCAGGGAATTTCATCTTACAGGGAAAAGTCAGGGAAATATCAGGGAATTTTCATTTGGGTCAGGGAAAAATGATACAAAACAGCCCAGAATAAACATTTTTGTAGTACTGAATAATTAATGTATTGTAATTTAGTTATCGCAGTAATTCAATTTTTAAGCACTTCTGATTACATTCACTGCTGGGAATTCTGATTTAATTTTTTTGATATAAAATTGTTTTTCTTATTTTATTCAACATATTGAGTCACATAGTATGTATAGCCTGTGATTAAAATGCATGTATCCAATTCTTTTAATGTTGTTCCAGTAAATCTATTTATTTCAATAGTGCTGTGTCGATGTAAAATTATGGAATCAAAGATACCAATTCGGCCAAGAAGTTACGGCAGCTTGTAACAGTTAGGGTCTTGAGCACCGATGAGGGTGAAAGAAGTTGGGAATAACCAGGATTAAGATTGGGTTTAACCAGGTTTAAGATAAGAAATATCCTTGAGAAATCTCACCAAAGTTCCAGCACTATTTTCACAAGCAAAATACAGGAGTGACCGGTTACTGTGAAGCGATCACACTAGCCATTTGGCCGATGCAGGCCTTAAAAGGTACCAGTTTTGCCGATAATTGGTCAGGGAAAATTAACAGATATTACCTGGAAAACAGGGAAAAGTCAGGGAATTCCAAAACTGAATATCAGTGGACACCCTGTGAAGTGCAGTAGTTGTGCTCGACAATACGTATACATATTTTAGGATTCACAAAAACTATTGTTTAAAGCTGTCACATTTTACTTTTCTCCTAATTGATATACTTAAATTTTCAGCAAATTATTCAGTTAACAAAAATTAATGGACATATTAAGTCAATAACTAGCGACATTTATGCAGGATTTCGTTTTGAAAATTGGGGCTATACAGCAAAAAGAATTCGGCAAGAATAATTTTACGACATCAGATTAGTTACTGTGGTGTTAAATTACTGTAGATAATTCTTGCAAAAGCCTTGAAAATAAATTATTGCCAACTTAAAGGTCGATTCACCTTCGCATACCTGCCAAATTTTACAGTTTGTCCGTAAAATGTACGGAAAGTACAGTAGAAACTCTATGGATCGTTTTTCAAAGGACCAGAAGAAAAAAATTGTGCATGTGGACTTATCTCTATATTTGTATCTAACCTTGAAATCTGAAATTGTATTTTATGTGCTGAGCTGATTAAAAAGATAAGATAAAACATAAGAAAACTCATTACAAATTATTATTTATTATGCTAACTTCAATCATGGAAGATAAAATAAACGAAAACATGAAACTATTATTTTCTGTAGTACCAGTGAACATTGGTTAACGAGAACTGACAATACCTTGGCGTAATTCACCGTAGAGTTGCGAGTGCATCATAGACTGCACTGCTAAATTGAGTTGCATGAAAAAATAAGAAATTCATTCCATACTAGGAACATTACCATCATTATATTTTAAAAACTATTTTTAATTTAAACCTAGTAACAGGCCTCCTTGCCATTCATATCTATTAAACATAATGTTCATTGTAAATAACGCAAAATATGATAGAACTGTTGTACAGAGTCGGTTGACATTTCATTGTAGTCAGAATTATGTGTTTAATCTTGTTCAATCATAATAAGTTGTTTGATTTCATTTATTTTAAATTTAGTTTTGTATACTGGCCAGGGGCGAAGAGTTGGAGAGGAGTATTTTGAATCGTGTCACGGCTATTATCCCTTCACGCCGACGGAAAGAGAAAGCTGGAAATGTAGGACGAACGCTAGCTCACAGCCTTGAATTTGTGTGGGAACCAAGGCTAAAGGGGCGAGAAGTAGGTCAGCTCAGGGTCGTGGCTCCGCTTACCCCCTGCAGTAAAATTTAAATATTAACTTCATTATTAGGTAGCATAGAGAGTTCAAATTTTGTATTTAAGTTTGTGTGTATGTTAATGTCAAGCTGTATGAATTTTGAAGAGATATATTAAACCGGTGCAGAGGAAAGACCGTGTTTAGTTATGTCAGTCGTCCACAGAGCTTGTGATTGGCTGGGAATAATAAGGGGGAGCTTTTAGGGGAAAGTGCACAAGCACGTCGGTTAGGTTTGTTTCTGGGACTCGCAATCCGGACACCATGAGAGGTGATCGTGTCCCGAGCCGCGGGAATTTGCGGGGGTCCGCGTATGTGATAGGACTTCGGCGTGAACACCACGAGAGGTGGTTGTGCCCCTAGCGCGGGTATTCGCGTCGTACGCAGATTATTTGTGGAGACTCTAGTTGTGGCCGTCCCGAGAGGTGGACGGGCCCTAGATTCGCGAGAATTCGCCTTTAAGATTTGCAGTGTTTTTGGACGTCACCAAGGTTGCACGCTCGTGGGACTGACTATAGCTAAATGCAGGGTTCCGAAGTATTCAGAAAAGAAAGAAATTCATGCTTATCATTTCGCTGCTATCAACAGTTGTCAAAATTGTCTATATTTACTCTGCAAATAAACTGAGGGAGGTTATAACATTATGTATTTATGAGTGCAATCGTGAAATTACATTACCATAATATAACCATCATAACATGCTGCACTAAAATGCAAATGATTTAAAAACCCATTTGTTTATAACAAAACATTTTCAAACACGTTTCACAAATCTTAGGTTTAAGTTACTGTTAATTGCACTAAAAACATAGACAAACGAATGTTCGTAAAGAGATCAATGTTTCCAACGTGAATACAGCAATCGAGACAATCGATAGTGCTAGCAGCTGCAATTCTCTTGCAGCCATCTTGTACTTATTGTGCCATGAGCACAAGCGTTACATGCGATCACAGTCATTCTCCTATGGCATTGCACATGATCACCAACTTTGCTGTGATGTTTATTCTCTGTTCTATTTCCAAACAAGTTTAGATGTCCTTTCTTCGTTATCTGTGACTCTGACATCTCGTGTTTGTATTGTCTTTGGAGGGCGAAGAACGTAAATAGTGGGGGAAATAAAATTTTGATTTGATATGCAGGAAAATTTAACATTGCACTAAATGGCAAACAAACTGGACCTGAAGAAAAGGTGCAAATCACGGGAAAACGTAAATAACGGTAACGTAAATACAGTATAACTCCAATTATCCGAATTAATGGGGACCGGGACCCATTCGGATAATCAAATATTCGGATAATCGGAATTTTTTTTTAAAAATTGCCTTTGGAGAGAATAAAAGCTACGTTTTGATATTGCACTATTTTCACATGTTTTAAATACGTATAAATAACATGTACAGGTACAAGTTTAGAAATAAAAATCATTGTTTTGTAA
>PNEQ01002472.1:0-18334 GCA_003012365.1 Medauroidea extradentata
GCCCACGATTTCTGGTGGAAATAATTCTGCAATAATTTGTTTCAATGCCTTACGTGCACATATGCAGCTCTGCTTCGCGGTCAGTGATTGGCTGTTTTAAATTCTCAGCGTCTCAGGGTTTTACCCGCAAATCACAGACGTGTTGTGTCGCAGTAACCTTGTTCCTGTTGGCACAAGTCAAAATAGCCACGATTGTGCAATTATACATTCTGCAAATAATCAAGAAGCAGACCTGCAGATGTGCACGTATGACATTGAAACAAATGTTGCAGAATTATTTTCACCAAAAATCGTGGGCTATAGCTATAAGTAGGGCCCGGTAGTTTTCGCGAAAAGATTTTTGCCCCATTTTGTTTTAGTGTCTTACGTGCACACCTGCAGCTCAACTTTATGATTATTGGCAGAGGGTTTTTGTGCAGAGTTATTATTCATTTGACTGTGCCAATCAGTACATGGATAATTGTGACACAACACGTCTGTGATTTGCGGGTTTAAACTCCAGACGTTGTATGTTAAGGGATCCAATCACTGACCACAAGGCAGAGATGCAGGTGCGCACGTAAGGCACTGAAACAAAGTGATGCAAAAATGTTTCCGCGAAAACTACCGGGCCATAACTATAAGTACAAAACGCGCCCAGGTGATTTGCCAATCACTGTATGTAAGTAGTATTCCACCGTGTTTATGTTGCAATGAAAGTTGATTGTCTACGCGTTTTATGGAACACTGTTCATGGGCACAACTACCGAATAATGGGTTGTTTAACCATAAAATATTACGAAAGCATTTCGCCATATTTTCTTCCCATATATTGAAAGAAATAAACGTTTGGAATATCTGAACAAATATTACGAAACTGTACAGTTGAAAGTCACGCCGGTAAACACACAAAAGTGATGAGTTAAAGTATGGACAAATTTGGACCTCTTTTAAACAATATAATATTTTTCAGTACGACGAAAGTGTTCCTCTTCTTGACATATGAATTTATTAGGTAAAGGTTTTAAAGTATGTTGTCAAAATTAAGAAATTGTATTTTATGTCAAGTCATCAAATTACGATTTCCAGCTCATACCTTGATTACAGACTGTCACGTGCTCAAAGCACTATTAAAAATTGTACCATATTTGTTTCAAGCTTCCTCAGAACCACATACTGCAAGGTTATTTCACATCCCAAAACGTACAACTTAAATCAAAATATGCTACAATTGAAAACATCTGTACATGTCGCTGGTTTATTTTACTAAACGTATGACAATATAAGTTAACTATTACAGTTTTTAGTTCTTTTAAAATAATTTACTGTACAGCCAGTTTCAAACGACGCATATAGTAAATCCGGTATTGTTATTAATAACTTTTCTTATAGGTCCATAAGTAGACTATCCAATATATGTTTGTCTGTAAACCAATTTATCATCAGCTTGGCATATATGCCGTTAAGAATTTTAAGTTTAATTCTTTCTGCAACTGTCCGAAGTTTAATCGTGTTAGTTAAAATTTATAATAATCATATTACATCAGAATATAATTTTTATTATAGTTGTGTTTCACCCAAATAGCTGTATATTTACATATGTATACTCTTGTAAACAGGTTTTGAAGAACTAGGGTTATTAAACGTATTATTTCTCAGAGGTAATAATTAAGAATACTGCAAAGCTAATTCACAAAGAAATTTGGGAAATTATTACTTTACATGACTTTCCACTCCACATTTAACTGCCTGCTTCAATGTTTTTGGACTTAAGGCAATATCAGACGCGTTTTAACTGAAAACGATTTAATGTTGATAGTGAAAGCAATAATCGTACTAACACGTAAAGAAAGGCGAAGTGCAGTGAGCGGGTTTTTTCTACGGGACAATTGTATAGCCGTTTTACAAATTTTGCAGAGAATAAAATCCGGTATTACTAAAAGTATAAAGTTAAATTAACTAGTGATTTTCATGGTTCGTACTTATTAACTTTTTTCAGAAGACGTGTGCTCATAAAGCTGTGTTGTCTCTATTGCGTTAATTAATGGAGTAGTACGATTCTGTAAGAACATATTTAGTAATATTATATGCACTTTTGTTTTAAATATTCAATCGAAAATGTACTGCACGATGATAAATCACTGAAAAACATGAAGTAAATCAAACTTTCTGTTAGAAACAGAACAACTGAATTTGTATTTATTATTATTGTATACGCTGCACAGAATGCATTCAACTGACGTGTATGAAATATCATCCCTAAAATAGTAATTCTGAAATGTTACTAATTACTCCTTTGGCTGAAGTATCCCAAAAGTGCTTATGCTAAAATAGCACAAAAGTAATAAGTCGAAACAGAATCAGAAGCCTAAGCCAACCTGATTATTTCACATGCACATACAAATTACAAATGTTTATGCATGTATAATAAACCAGATCAACCATGTTTCTTAGCAAAGACAATCATTGAAGCCTTAGTATCTCTTCGTGTATCAATCTTGTAGGCCTATAAATAAAGACAAGCTTTCTGCTAAATTTGATGTGACTGCGGGATGAAATGTAACAAATTTTAATCAGCAAAAAATAAAAAAATAAAGGACGGAAATTATGCACAATCAAAATAATCAAGCTCTCTCTCACCTACAGGAGATCCACTGGAAAGCAATATTCTTTCAGTCTTATTCTAATCCATTTTCTAAGTAAAACCCAATAACTACAGACATTTTCAGTTTCGAAGCCTGTATGTAAACGTTCTGTGATTTTTAAAACTACAATTCAGTATAGTTTAGAACACTGGTTTGTGTAGGTAACGGGTAGGATTATAATATGCATATGAAAGTAAATTATAATTTCTCAGTCTCAGTATGAACTGCAAACCACTGTAAACAGAACTGTAAATCCTATTTTTTTTTCAGTTATGTAGGCAACATTTCACGTAACTGTCATATTTTACTGTTACTGTGTAATGTATTGCTCCTGTACATTTTGTGAGTTTTAGTAGTTCTGATATCTAGTACTCACATTTTATTTCGAAATTAAAATAAATATGGTAAAAGTAACGCACCGATATGTGTACCACCAGATAAATTATCTATATCTAGAATATAAACACGTGAGTTATAAGAATTTTAATGGTTAATCACTATAATATACTACTTTGGTACACCTATCGTGTTCCAGTTGTATTGTATAAATTGATTTGTTATGAGCCGTTGTTCCATAATTTTGTAAAATTAGGTACCTCAAATAGCAAATAATATTAAGATAATTTTTCTTTGAGAAAAATTTATGAAAAGCAATTCAAAACCTTTGCCTCAAAAGAACTCAATGTTAAATTTATCACGGTAATAATACTAGGCAGTAAACAGTTTCCTAAAACTGGTGTCCGTTATCTGTTGTTAACCCACGACGCAAAGAGAAGGGTGTTATAAGTTAGACGTGTGTGTCTGTGTATCTGTGTGTCTGTCTGTGACATCGTAGCTCCTAATCGAATGGACCTTTTTTGATTCGTTTATTTTTTTGTTTGAAAGCTGACTTGATCGATAGTGTTCTTAGCTATATTTCAAGAAAATATTTTCAGCCGTTTAAAGATCATTAGCTCTTTTCTAGTTTTTTTTTTTTTTTTGTAAATGTAAGCAATTCTACTTATCTGATCGATTTGAAATTTAGTATTCTGTAAGTCGGAGGTTTTAAAAATTTAAAATTTAAGTCTTAAATTATTTATAATTTAGTATTGTCGTTAGTATGTTTGTATTCCAATAATTATACAAGCCATGTTCTATGAAAGAAATAAGTTTCGGAAGAAATTACGCATTCTTATCCTTTAACAGTTTCATAGTTCTAAAATAAATGTATTTGTTTCAACTATAACTAGTGAACAGAAATTTTGCAAATTCATTTGAGAAGACGTTAGATTTCAAACTCCTATATTCGTAATCTACGTCTGCTATTGGGTCATTATTACTGCAATTCTTCCTTGAGGAACCAATAATATACCTGCATGAAAACCCATTGATACTCTGTCACTTATACAACTGGCTACTCACTGCAGCAGCAGTCATTGAACTAGTAGCTGAGGACAGTGTGTATACAGTACCGTGGAGTCCATCCGGCCGGTCGTTGAACCCGCGACATTTCTGGCTGTCTAACTATAAGTTCTTTTATTAATGTTCTGGTGGAGTTTACGAATTTACAAGATATTATTTTTCCTATGCCGTAACTGTCGAGCCACTTGGTGAGTGTAAAGTGGCTCGTATGCTAACTTAATAATAAACGAAACAGACGAAAATGAAGATTGTAAATTGAAGTTGTACGTATATGTAGATAAAGCGCAAAGTGAGTTAAGTTTATACTTAAAAACAAAAAATACATACAGTAATAAATACGACAATTGTATGAGATACAAACTCGTAAAACTAGTAATTTTATATGATGCTTTTGAATGGTTATCACAGTTAAATTACTGTAGCGTGCACCGAATGGAGTGAAAATTAGAATTTTGGTTAGGTTTTTAGCTTTTCTAGAAAATTATTATCGGTCAGATGACTCTTAAGTCATTCCATCTAATGGACGGAATGGAACTTTATAATTATCAAGTACGCAAATAATTCTCCGCAGGTTTCGGTAAAATAATTGTTTTCAATTATTGTTCCTTCTTTTGAATTTTCGTTTGCAGGTTATACAGAACATTCTTGTCTTTCCGTTATATACGTTGAACAAATACAGCCTAAAGTTTTAAAATTCCTTAGTTCCATTTCAAAGCGAAAAACTAACCGCGTATAAAACACGCATCTGTATGTTAATATTTGAGCAAAATATAAACACTTATTATAATAGTTGCGTACATTAGCACTGTGAGATAAGATTAACATTGTTATTCTTAGCTGTATAAAATCTTCATCATAAAAATGTTCATACAATTTTTAAAAAATATCAAACATGACTGATGGAAAAATTAATGTTATAGTAGGTGAGAGAATGCGTAATTTCTTTTGCCTGTCGGTGAGTAATTTGAACAGTTGTTTGGTATAAATTAAGAAGAAATGTTTAATTTTATATATTGTTGCATATACGCATCATAAATTAATGTATTATATTATGATACATGTTATGTTTCAAATATACAATGTTGTACTTAAGATCTAAGCAGCGGGTAATAAATGCGTTATAATTATTTTGATACAATGCTACGGTAAAAAAATGAATATATTTTCTACACAGCCTAAATGTATGAAACACTGCTCAAAAACACTAAAACACTAACTTATGAAATTTTAAGTAAAAAAGATCAATATTCTCTCTGAGGAAGACACAACTATTTTACTTATACACTTGCATATCTTAAAGGTACACCAGCAATACTCTACCAGTTGTCCTTCAACTGGCATGAAACTTACCTGACGGTAAACATTATACATGTAATATTTTGTGGGAATAATGTTATGATCTGAAAGTAAATGTTATTACATTATTTGGCTAAGACAACTACATCAAGTATACTGTAATGATTCTGAGAACAGTATTGACTGTAGCGTTACTGTTTGTTCGATTTAAATGGCATGCTTAATGAAATGAAAGGATCAAACTGAAAATGATACTAGAAAATTGTGTTAAGGAAACAAACTATTTTTCCTGTGGCAATTAAAAGATTACAGAACAATAATCTGCAATGAAATAAATTAAACTTATTTCGTTTAAGTTGTAGAATTATTTTTTGAAAACGGAAGACAGACTGTTACAACTGACATGTACGTTTGTGTGTGAATATTTGATGAAATGTCTGAACATATGTCCTGTTCCAAAAAGTAAACTTAATGTCAAATTGTACCTAGACAGTTACATTAGGAAAATCGACGTTTTGATGTGGGTTTCATAACCAAGTGTTAACGCATGGAGCATTGTCATGTTGTGTTCGTGGAAACTGTAACAAGCCGGTGTGTTGGTATTTTGGTGTATGTTGTAGATCCATATCAAACTGTGTTTTCGTTTAAAAAAATAAATAAAATGTGGAAACTTATGTGTTACATTGTCAATTACCTACTTTGTTTAGTAAGACATTTAAAATTTTGCGTCCTGTCAAGAAAACCGTGGGTAAACATCACACGTATTTTTTTCGCGCATCGTATAGAAATGAGCGAGCAGTAATGTATCGCTACTCTAGTAACAGTTACCGAAATGAATCCGAAGTAACGAGTATTGACACTTCATGTTACTATATTACCGAGTCTAAATCATTTTAGGTACCTACACATTCTTCAGGTAAAGTAATTGGGAATTACGTCTCGTCGACAGCGAGGTCGTTAGAGACGGTTAAATACAACTTAGTACGATGGCAGGAGCTAAGAGAGGAGTCGGCCATGGACTTTGTTACGGAACCGTCTCAACATTCGCCTGGAGAGATTTCGGGAAACCATGGAGGATAACCGAAATCAGAATGGCCGGAGCCAGGGATCGAACCCAGATCCTCCCTAATACGTGTCCAACATGTAACCGTTGTGCCACCCCGCTCAGTCACATTCTTCAGGATCGGGCGGGTTCGTATCGAGCCGAAGAACAACGAAATGTACTTCTTATTTATTATGCTTAATTTGACTCTTTGAAAATTAACGTAAAATTGATCTAACATCCTATGTACCTAATCTATTTACTTGGTTGAGTGGAACGAGTCATGTTGGACCTCTCACACCTCTCGTCACTTTTCTGGTACCAAGTGCGGTTAGGATTGTTATTTTATGCGACGAGTAAAGGAATGGGAATTAAGTAGTTACTCTTCTCTTCCGCGAACAACAAAGCATTTACACGGGAAGGTCCATTAAAAAAAGTACCGAAGTGACGAATAAATTATAACGAGACTTCTGCGTGAACTAGAGAGTAGTAATGGATACCGTAATGTTACGAAAGTGCATATCCTTATGTAGTACCATAGATAAACAGAAGGAAACGCCTGTGTGTGTTTGATTCTTTCTGCAACTGTCCGAAGTTTATTCGTGTTAGTTAAAATTTGTAATAATCATTAATCCGAAAACATACACAATATAAATTTAAGGAACAATACGTAGACCATTTCATAGGAGATCCATACAAAACTGCAAATGAGATAAGTGAATATTTTTTACAAAATTGTGCATGGCGAACCTTGGACACATGTTAATAATAGTATGCATAACACTGCCTCTGCCTTTGACACAACCCATGCTGCATCCGTGTTTCTTATTCATGTATAAGGAAAAGTTACTGACAGTATTCCACAAAATGAAAGGTGAACTTTAATCGTGTTTAGATGCTGTACCTGATTTTAGTATTAAGATATGTATAGACTTTATACCAGAACCTTTGTTATATCTCTACAATCTATCATTCGAGAAAGGCAATTTTCCAACCTTATGGAAGTGTTCAAAAGTTGTTCCTCTACATACGAAAGATCCTCGTGTCTTTCGTCAGAATTATAGGCATATATCTCCCTTGTCCTCATTTTTAAAAATACTGGAGTCATTAATGTTCAACAGATTGATGTTGTTCCTCGTGAAGCAAAGCATTTTAGTTGAAGTCAACATGGCTTTAGACGCGGTAAATCAACGACGACTGCACTATATGAATTCATCATCAAATATAATTGAGGACTTTGGCAGACGGAGTTATCCTGTTGGACTATTCTGCGACTGAAGTTGAGCTTTCGATAGCGTCAGTCATACAATACTTATTAAAAAGTTGAATAGATATGGTGTTAGAGATGTAGTGTTAATGTGACTAACTTCTTACTTGTCCCAGCGTTCTCAAGTAGTTTAATATAATACACAGACCTCTTGACTAACACAAAACATAATGTTCAACCAGAAACGCAAAATACATCAGTTGGTATCTCCATGATGATAAACCTGTAAGTATAAATGGAAATATAATAACCCTAACTAATGACAACGTAGAATGGTTCAATGCACTGAAAAAAAAGTATAGTTGCAGGTACCATACCATACTTCTGTTATAATAGGGACAACAAAACAGTTTGGTTGTTGGTACAACTCTGGACAGTTCTTTCAACAATATATTTTGTAGACATTACCATCTGGTTTGTAAAAGCAACTAGGCTCTTAGTTTCTTCTACAAAACAGATTGTTGTAGGAACTGTCCAGAGTAGTACCAAAAACCAAACTGTTTTGTTGTCCCTAATTTAACAATAGTATGGTACCTACAACTATACTATTTTTTCAGTGTGCAAATTGTTTAATTTTAAACAATTCCTTAACCACTTGACTACATTTTAAACTTAAACAGCTGTGTATTCAACAAGAACCAGTTATGTCAGTTAATGATGATAATATAACGTAATAAATATCCAATCAAAATTCCAGGTGTGTAAATATATATATATATATATATATATATATATATATATATATATATATATATATATATATATATATATATATATATATACATATATATGATACGCATAACTGAAACCTCATATCTCTCATCTAAAAAAAAGTTCAATGCATTTTCTATGACATTTATTTTAAAACTTACACATCTGAACGCTCTAGAATGCTTTACTGCAGAAAAAATGGTCCATATAATAATGCATACAGCAAAGTATGTTTCATGCAAGCCACTCTTTAAAAAGTTGGTTTTTTAAATATTGTCATCATTGTACATTTGTGATTACTTATTTTTACACATACACAGCTCAATGAAACACAGAGCTCCAATATACATAATTATTCTACCAGAACCAAAAAAAAAAAAAATCGTCATATGTTGTAACACTAAACAAAATGTTTTTCAAGAAGCCCCAGATACTTTACTATGCGTATGCGTAACAAACTTACAGTACGTTTCAAATCAGTAAACATCAGTTGTTTAATATAATATAAGAAAAAGATTAAAGGAATGTTACTGGACTTTCATTTTTATTCCGATAAGGGATATGTGGAAGCAAATATATGTTAAGAATGTGTATTATATTCTTGATAATTTAGGAAGTACCAAATTTTCATCTTCCGTATTGTAACGGTTACTGCCGTAGCCATCTTTAGTATAAGGCCGCGGCCTTAGATCCGGCAACACTGTCAGGAAGGGCAATTTTAACACTTCTTTTGTCTCGCCAAAGGCAGCGACTTTCCCTGGTTTGCCGGTGTGTAGGGCAGAATAACGAATCAGGTACAGCCATTGCCTTTGAAGAGCTAAAAGAAGTGTTAAAATGATCCTTGTGTGCAGGGTTGCCAGATCTAAGGCCGCTGCCTTCTACTAAAGATGGCTATGTTACTGCACATAATCTTATATATGAATGCAATATTGTATATATTGATGATTTTGTGTATATATCTGTTTGTGTGTGTACAGTGTGATGATTCTATATCAGTGTATCTGTGTGTATGTGTACACATATGTACTTGAATGTTTCCATACCGTTTATAATCTATCAGTATTCTGACGAATCCTATACTACATGTACAACTTGTATATGAGCCTGTTAAAGCTAAAGTGGCGTAACTCCAATATTGGAAAAAAGTGAGTTACAGGAGGTATGAAATAGAGCACATTGAAAACTATTGACTGGAAAGGTGGTGTAAATACTAGTTACGCTTATAGCTGCGTAGAAAGCAGCACAGGTTCAAGCAGTCAATGAAGTCATCTATCGGTTTAGAGGTAAAGTGGTGTAACATGGAGTTGCACCACTATTCCAGTAATTGTGTATGTACTACAGCTCATAATGCCACAACGTCTTTCGTTTTTGTTGTGATTGACATAACTATTATAGTTAATATACTATTTAAATACTAAAAATGAGCAAAGTAACAGATTGGGAAAGTGGTGAAGACAGTGTTAGCGAACCAAGTTTTCTAGCTGATAATTGTTCCAGCGATGAGTATTTACCAGGAGGATAAGAAATGTCTGGTAAGTGTGGTTTTGTTTTGTAAGTATTTTGTATTTAAAGACTTTATAGGCTATTGTTGCACAACATGAAGGTCCTATATTTATAATACCAGTAAAATCACATCCTGTAGGCCACGTTGATATTATTTTCCTTCTGTGTTCAGAGATATCTCCTAACCATATTAACGGGTCACATGCATCGCAATATTGTATTTTGTTAATGTTTGCTATAGCCTTCGGTTTTAAGATGCAGTACAGTCGGGTTACTTTGCACCCCTAGGTGTGCCTTTGCACCACCTCTTAAATTTTACTTCATAAGTAACTTCATGATAGCTTTCAGACTGAAGTATTCTTTATCATTAAAACTGTGAATTATGACGTTCCCATCAACTTAGGATGCTGCAATTGTTCTTGTAAAATAAAAACCTGTGGTGCAAAGGTACTTCAACATTGTGCAAATCAACCTCACATTACAGTATCTCATTTATATTTGCGTCTGTTACATTGTCAATTGAGTTGTGTTAAAAAAAACATTCTATTTAATTGTCTGTCTGAAAGTATTTAACTTGTACGATTGCAGAAAACACGCAATCAAGAATTTACGTTCTTCTAATTTACCAGCAAAATGTTTAGCAGCAGGAAAATAACCTCAATGGTTTTCAAATCAGCACATTTCATTCTACACAATATCAGATCAAGGCTATCCTGAAATTAAGGTAATAGCAAAAAGTAACAAACTTCAAAATTTCAATGAATGTATTACATTAAGCCAAAGGCAAATTATTCGCAAAATAGAATCCACATATTAATATAATTGCTTCCGAAACGAACAGCCAATCAGAATGCTTGATTTTTTTTTCCGGCCGGGCAGTACTGAAAAGTTGAACCCATCCCGACTTTTCTGTATGTGGACCACGCTGCTATAACAGAAAATTCAACTTGTTGATGGTGCAGTGTATAATGGCTACAATTAAGATGAATTGAGTAAAACACCTTTCAACGCCGTTACTAGATTTAAGTGAATTTAATTATTACGACGTGTAACGTGTTGACAAAAAACTACAAGAAACATATATTATTTTCAGGCATCATGTACACAATTAAATCTTCAATACAATACATTCCGCGTCTGTGATAGAGACTCGTAGTTTTGATTTGTTAACTAGCCCTCGAAATTTTAATCAGCACTCTCATGTAATGGCCGTGAGCATTATTTATGATTTCGTATTATCTCTACAACAGTTTGCTGCATATTTCAATGGATCTGGTGGTTTATAAAGTCTCTGTTTATTAAGGCAATGTTCAGAACATAGCAGACAGTGTCGGTCTATGTTGACTGTTGTAACGAGTCCAATGTGAATTTTGTAGGTTTGCATTAGTTACAAAGTTACAACTCTCAATTTATTCCTTCAGAATAAACAAACGTTAACCTACTTTTCTTGTAAAAAATCTTCATAACTATTGGGTATAACACAAATTGCCTTTTTTATAATTAAAATTTTACCTGCAAACTTAATAAATACTTAAGTAGCGGTGACAGCATTATTCGGCCAAATATTGAAGAGGAGAATTAAATTGAAGAAGGTATATAATAAAAAAAACTTGACACTTGCAATTTGGTGACCACCTGATCGCAAGTTCACCTGACCTCATCACTTACATCCCAAATCGTTTCTAAAATTTCTATCCCATAAATAAATGAATGAAAACGGGGCTGTGGCGAGTTCACTCCTTCCGGCCCCTCTAAACTAACATCTTCAAACTACTCCCAAACTTTCCAACCTTTTTCAGCAACCAAATCAACTTACAAAACATTCCACTCCCTCACCAACCTCATAAGAATAGTTGGCCTACCAGTATGTTCTCCTCCACGTGCTGTGAATCATCTCACTGTTGTTTCCCTTCCTCCTCTACATTCCTTATTTTGAGACAATTTAACACTCCCCATCCTCCCTCTCCATTCGAAACTCTGTACATCCTGGCCTGTTCTTAACTCTCTGTCTGTACTTTAATGTACTCCACCATTTCCTTCATTACAGATATTCTGCTATTCCCTTCCTCTCCGTCCACATAGCCTTTACCCATTTCGCTGCCCTTCTTTGCACCTTTTTCAGTACCTCACCTTCAATTCCATGTCTGGATCACACTCTGCAGCCACATATTCCAGCATTGATTGTACCATTTGTTACTTTATGGTGATAATGAAGGTATAAATGTTGTGACTTTCACATCAACCTCTAAGTCTGCAACACACTTTGCAGATTTTCGTAGACATAGAAGATGATATGAAAGGCACAACAATATTGATATCTTCATTAGCTGTACATTTGTGCAGTACCATAAAACACGGTAAACAGGAACCTGCTGTGACTTGGAACAATATTAAAAACAAGTTTGTAACTTACACTATTTCCTTAAATAAAATGTTACTAAGTATAATAAAAGTTCTCTTTGTGAACAGTTTTATCTTGCCTATCTCAAAAACAGTTTATAAATCAGAATATATGCTTAAAATTTTGCTCTGAAATTGTGTTCCAATTCACCTTATTTTCAGTACACATTTACCTTTACCTTACAGCTTGCTCCTTTTAGTAAATTTTCCAGCGTACCCAGTGCTCTTGTCCCCTTCTTAACCACTCTTTCTGCCTGCTATGTCCACCTATAGTCACTTTGCAACACAACTCCTAGGTACTTACAGTGCCAGTCTAAAGATTAGGCCCCCACACGTAAAACCATTAAACGGCTCATAGGACCAAAAGTTTTACAGCAATATTGAATCAACTTTTTGAATACTCTGACGCATTTAATAAAATCATCCTCACAGCCAAGACTCTCTGTTCGGATACCACGAGGTGTGGTTGTATCCCAAACCGCGGATATTCTTGGGGGTCCGCGGTTTGTTTGCAGAGACTCCTGTTGTGGCTATCACGAGAAATGGACGAGCCCTGGAGCCGCATCTACATTCGATATTTGACTTATGATTGACTCGATTTGTACCCCAAAGTCGCGGGTATTCGCGGAAGTCCGCCTTTGATTAAGATTTGCTGTCTTTTTGGACGTCACCAAGGGTGTACGCTCGTGGGACTGACAAGATAAATATACAGGGTTCCTAAGTATCCAGAAAGGAAAGAAATCGGTGTTATTATTCAGTACTAGTAGCGCGTATCAGAATATTTATAAAAATTAAGACCCATATTTCTCTCCAAATAACCGAGGAAGGTCGAAAGTCGAATGTGTGAATTAATTTTTTTTCTATTACTTTCACTGCAATACTGCAAGTATTTTCTTTTTTACGCACGTGACACGTGTATGCCAATTACACATTTCCTGAGGATACAGTAAGCACGCCAAGTTGAAAAAACATAAATATGGAATAAAATTTTTATTGCATACTTTATTACTAACCAATCTTGTAATCCCATAATTTGAAGTACCGGAGTACTTCACATTACTGAATCACTGGATTGGTAAAAACCATATGAGAAAGTATGCGCAAAAAACTGCACACAATTCTTATATTATGGTATTTACTGTCTATCATATAAAATGACAGCACGCACATTAACAACCATGTGTACAGATATTTTTCTTTTACACAGGACCAAAAACTATGTTGGAGTTGTAGCTCTTGACTCAAAACCAGTGGTGGAGTGTCCGTCTGCTCCGCCTCCACTACATATATGGATGAAAAATTAACACTTTTCTTGACAGTTATACGTGCTTGTTGTGTTTTGTAGCACCTAGTTTAGCACGGAAGTGTGCCAAATATGGAATACAGTTTTGTTTTTTGTTTGAAATAATCGCGGTTTCTGTATGTTCCCTACAAGGAATTATTTACAAACAAAACTCACATTTTTAAGTTACATCATATTTATAAGAACCTGAAAATAATATCAAATTGCTGCACCTGAACATTCAGTGTGACACCATTGTTGATACTCCAAACACTGTATCCACATTTCGCCTCTTCGTTATTCTGACAACTTTCCATAACAATAAAAGCACGTAGCATTTTGGTCATTAGGTCTCATTAGCCCAACCTCTTGCAAATTATGGTCTGTAGAAACATCATTTGAGCTGGATGTCTCTTCATCCGAAGATTTTTCATATCTTCTGTTCGTCCGTGCTTGCGTCTTACGTGCAACCAATCCGCTGCATGAAGACTGTGTGTTTTGTAGTTTAAGGTTAGTGTCTGTTGTTGTAGAAACCTTCTTTATATTTTTAGAAGAACGTTTAGTGCCCTCTTGGTGGTTGGTAGACCTAGCCCTAGGTGTCGTTTTCTGAGAAGCTTGTTACAATGATCCCTCCAAATTGGCTTTATATGGCCCTTTCCTTCTAGCCATTTGAGGGATAGGACTAACTTGTTCTGGTCCAATGACATTGGTTTCTGATCCTTCAATGCGTCCTGTCGGCGCCGGTATAGTAGGAACTGCAGTGGGATTTTCTATGCCGTCTTGCCGAGCCGCAAGAAAATCTTTGTCTTCAAATACACTGCGATTCACAGGATAAAGCCCTGTAGTTATAATCCATTAACAGCAATGGAGCCAGTTTGAACTTTCAAATCAGCTTTGCCAAACCCCAGTTTCAAGTAAATCGAAAAATGCTGCCACATTATTTTTATTAAATCCCATAGCTCTGTTGGATGATGTTCCTGTAGGCTTTCTGATTGTGATGACATATTTGTGACGCTTGATAAATAAGTCGATTTTAATAAATAATTTAATATTTTTGGGTACAATTTTTGCAACATTACGGTTTACTTCACAAAGACGTGCATTCCATCCAATAAAATCTTATTTTACTTAACAACAATTTCATAATAACCAAAATTGCTTAACACTTAATTACAAAGACTGTTTCTAGTGTCAGACTTACCGAAAATATCATTCACCGTAACTGTGGCCTGAATAAAACATATTCGAATAACACAAGATTCACAAAATGCTTTAAAATAAAGCAGTAAATAAACATTAATCCATTACCACAAACAATTAAATAAGAAGGGCTACAAATATATATAATTCATCGCAGAATGGTCTCAAAGACACTTAGTAAAGGAATTCTGTTATTATATTTTGCAGTGGGGCTACACTAAACATATAGCCAATATTAACGCCATTTTCAAAGGTATTATATTGGGGTTTTAATAAGGATTTACCAACAACATTTTGCCAGTATTTTACCCGTAGTTGTGTGGTGTGACTTTGAGCCCATCTATAAAAACACAACATATTTGCTGTATTAAATCACATTCGCTCTTATTCACGCAATGTTCTTTTAATCACAGTCTGTTTAACATCATAATCTTTTATAACTAATAATTCTAGCACAGTGTACCGAAAACAATTTTACATAGATGTATATCACACAGACACAACTTTCACATTCACATTTATACTACTACCTACTGTGCTCTTGTACACAATTAACCACACAAAAAAAAACTGAGTTTATAATTGTGATTCTGATGAACACACACAACTTACACTAGACAAAAGAGATGTAATAATACTCATAATCTCAAAAAAATGTTCTGTTACATGAGAATAAAATTACTACACTTCCTTACCCGAATTTAAATTAAACGGTAATTAGAAACACCAGTAAAATTATTTATAACACGATTTAGATAGTTTAAATCATTAACTGTAGATTAAATACTCGGCCAGGCGACTCGAAATACTATATATTGGCACATAGTTTTCATTATTTTTCGCTTTACGTGAAAAATTAAAGGGTACCGTTGAGAGAATACTCGTTTCCAGTAAAAATAACATTTTCAAGTAACGAATGTTACTCTCAATGTGTAATATCTGCTACAGAAACAAAAAACTAAATCGTTTGAACCTAAACGTTATTAGTTTTATTTTATAGTAGTTTGCTTGGTGTTCTCACATAAACGTGACGTAGACCTGTGATCTAGGATTCGATATTGACGGTTCCACTTAAATACAACAATAGATATGAATTTTGTGAACAGACGGTTCATAAATGTCTGCAGTTAATGTAAACGTATAAAAATAATAACAACAAGAACAGGAAATGTTACAGATAGACCTCTTATAGAAATGGAAATGTTCCCCAACGTAGAACGTTTTAGTAAGATTTATTAATAATCACTAAAAATAACTAGTTTAAAGAGACGAATGTGTTCTTACTTGTGACCGGGTGTGTTTCAGTTCGTGTTTCTTTAATTCCTCGCATATTTTGCAATAAGCGATACTTGTTTAACATTTAAAGCTACCATCAGTTTTCCAAATATATAATTTTACTGTACAGATTTGGCTCTCATGAAAATTTAATTTAATTTTAAACTTCAAGTCATAACACATCTCAAGTAATTTTCAGAAATCAAATAAAACATATATCACAATTTTTATGTTATTTAGGACACCCAGCACAGTAAATATTAAAATTAAAATTCAATGGTTCACATCATAAAACTTATAAAAGTCACAAACATGGTATGTCACAAACTAGGCAGATACATAATATCATCGATGGAAAGGTTAACATAGGTTTAGGTTCCAACATGTAAGCGAGATTGTGTTGTTTTAAAAAGGAAAGAAAATAATTTACGTAAAGTGCATTGTACTGCACAATGTTACATTGTAGAATACATTTTACATATTGATGAACATCCATAGTCGACGATATTGGAAAAAGGCATATCGCCAGAACATGTGTTGATTAAGTGAAGAACTAAGTTGATGCCACTTAATACACACATTTCCAAACGTTTGCAATCAGAACTACACCTTACACATTTACTTTGGCATAGTTCAGGTGCAACTGTGTTTCAGGATATAACAGTGACTGCTGACTGTGAAGAAAAGGATGTCATCTATGAAGACGATATTTTCACTGAAGAGAATAATTCATGCTGAGAGGATGCTGTCTCCGACGAGGATGCTGACGATGCCGTTTGTGAAATGGATAATACCTCTGAAGAAGGTACTTCATTTGTAGAGGATGTTGCAACTGAAGAGGATGTTGCCAAATAAGAGTAAGCTTCCAGTGAGGAATTGCAGGCTCCAAAATGGATACTGCCTTTGAAGAGGATGCAGGGGATATTTTCTTTGAAGAGGATTGTTTCTACGGAAAAGATAATTCATTTTTAGTAAATGTTGCAACTAACGAGGAAAATGCCTGTGAAGAAAACACTGTCTCCAAAGTGGACACTACCTCTGAAGAGGATGGAGGGAATTGTGTTCTGTGAAGAGGAAGGTGGCTCAGAAAAAGATACTTCATTTGTAGAGGATGTTACCACTAAAGTGGATGCTTCTTGTGAAGAGATGATGTCTCCAAAGTGGATACTGTCTCTGAAGAGGATTCAGGGGACTCTGTCTGTGAAGAGGAAGGTATCTCTGAAGAAGATAATTCATTTCTAGATGATGTTACCACTAAAGAGGATGCTTCTTGTGAAGAAGATACTGTCTCCAAAGTGGATACTACATCAGAGGAGGATGCGGGGGATTCTGTCTGTGAAGAAGAGGGTATCTCTGTAGAATATAATTCATTTGTAGAAGATGTTACCACTAAAGAGGATGCTTCCTAAGGAGAAGATGCTGTCTCCAAAGTGGATACTGCCTCTGAAGAGGATTCAGGGGATTCTGTCTGCGAAGAGGAGGGTATCTCTGTAGAATATAATTCATTTGTAGAGGATGTTACCACTAAAGTGGATGCTTCCTGCGAAGAAGAAACTGTCTCCAAAGTGGATACTACCTCTGAAGAGGATGCAGGGTATTCTGTCTGTGAAGAGGAGGATATCTCTGAAGAAGCTAATTCATTTTTAGATGATGTCTGCGGGGAGGATGTAGTATCAGAGATTTTACACTGTGCAGAACAGCCAATATTTTCAACATTACAGTAAGGTGTGGTACCAGTGCACGACTGGATAACAGTAAGATTATACGTACCACCATTATATGTGCAGAATTCTAAACGTTGACAATCTGAACTACATCTGAAACCTGGTGCATGACATGTATCATATGTTAATGTGCTTGATGATGTTGTCACCTGGGAAATAGTTGCCTGTGAAGTTATTACACCTGATGATGCCATTTGTGAAGGTGTTACTTGTGTTGAGAATGTTATCTGTGGTGTGGATGTACTATCAGAGATTTACACATTGTAGAACAGCTAACACTTTCTACATTACAGTAAGGAGTGGTTCCAGTGCACGACTGGATAACAGTAAGATTATACGTACCACCATTATATGTGCAGAATTCTAAACGTTGACAATCTGAACTACATCTGAAACCTGGTGTCTCACATGGTTCATATGTTGCTGTGCTTGATGATGTTGTCACCTGGGAAATAGTTGCCTGTGAAGTTATTACACCTGATGATGCCATTTGTGAAGGTGTTACTTGTGTTGAGAATGTTATCTGTGGTGTGGATGTACTATCAGAGATTTTACACATTGTAGAACAGCTAACACTTTCTACATTACAGTAAGGAGTGGTTCCAGTGC
>PNEQ01002472.1:19334-76428 GCA_003012365.1 Medauroidea extradentata
TGTGCAGAATTCTAAACGTTGACAATCTGAACTACATCTGAAACCTGGTGTCTCACATGGTTCATATGTTGCTGTGCTTGATGAGGTTGTCACCTGGGAAATAGTTGCCTGTGAAGTTATTACACCTGATGATGCCATTTGTGAAGGTGTTACTTGTGTTGAGAATGTTATCTGTGGTGTGGATGTACTATCAGAGATTATACACATTGTAGAACAGCTAACACTTTCTACATTACAGTAAGGAGTGGTTCCAGTGCACGACTGGATAACAGTTATGTTATACGTGCCACCATTGTTTGTGCAGAATTCTAAACGTTTACAGTCTGAACTACATCTGAAACCTGGTGTCTCACATGGTTCATATGTTGCTGTGCTTGATGGAGTTGTCACCTGTGAAGCGGTTGGCTGGGATGTTGCCTGTGAAGTTGTGAGCTGAGATGTTGTCTGTGAAGGTGATGTTGCAGTACAGATTTTAGATTCGGCTGAACATCCAACGTTGTCAATATTACAGTAAGGTGTTTTTCCACTGCACGATGCAGTGACAGACAGAACATAACTTACGCCAATCTTCACACAGAATTCTAAACGCTTACAATCAGAACTACACCTATAACCTAGTGATTGGCATGGTTCAGATGTTGGTGTGCTTGACGAAGTAGACATCTGTGAAGTTGTCGCTTGTGACGTTGTCTGTGAAGATGTGAGCTGAGGTGTTGCCTGTGAAGGTGTTGTTGCAGTAGAGATTTTACATTGTGCTGAACATCCAACGTAGTCAATATTACAGTAAGGTTTTTCTCCACTGCACGATGCGGTGACATACAATACATTGCTCCCGCCATTTTTTACACAGAATTCTAAACGCTTACAATCAGAGCTACACCTATAACCTAGTGATTGGCATGGTTCAGATGTTGCTGTGCTTGACGATGTGGATGTCTGTGAAGTTGTCGCTTGTGATGTTGTTGCCTGTGAAGTTGTGAGCTGAGTTGTTGTCTGTGAAGGTGTTGTATATGTGAGCCGGATACTTGTAGTTTCTGGCCTTTCTCGCCAGCAGTAATTTGAGCAATTTAATTTGTCAAGGTTGCAATAAGGAGTATTACCGGTGCATGTAATAGTATCGGTTTCAGATATCGTAATTTCACTACTAATTTTCTTGCATATTTCTATTCTTCTACAGTCATTGCTACATCTTGGACCTACTTCTGTACATATTTCTGGAATGTACGTCGTACCTGCTGTTGAGACAACAGCTGTTGTAGGTGTAACATCACCAACACCGAAGTTACATTCCTTTGAACAGCTTAGTTCTTCCATGTTACAATACTGTGTTTCACCTGTGCATGTAATGGTATCAGAGTCAGATATTACAATCGTATTACCGATTTCCTTGCATGTTTCTATTTTTCTGCAGTCACTGCTACATCTTGGACCCGCTTCTGTGCAATCTAGAAATGCGTTCACGTTTTGCTCGGGAGTTCTTTTTTCTGTTTGGTTTTGTTTGTTTAAGTACTGCGAAATGGAAATTGCACGTAATCCATATTGCTTGCTGGAGTCTGGTGTAGGTGTCGTCAAGCCGATGTGGATTACTGCCAACTGAAATAAAACATAATTACCGAATGTTATGTCTTTATTCTAAATCTTTTTTTTTTGTAATAAAACTAATGTTGACACTCTATGCCCCATTTTTCTTTAAGAACAAGTAGCTGGAAGAGTTATATTTCCAAAATAAAAACTTGTACCATTATCGCGTTGAAGAATTTAAAAAATCAAATTCACACGTAGGATATGATTTACCATTTATTAGTGCATTCAGTATATCCAAAATATGATATATTCGTCAGTGTTTTCTAGCCTGTCTGTACTAATTATGTAGATACATACTAAGAAAGAATAAAATGTCAGACATCTTAGTTCTGTTACATATTGTGTGGTGTAGAAGGATTGGTATTTTCAAAGCGAAGTCTTGGTAAATTTTAGTTAAGAGTCTAAAATTAAATACAATTTTGCATTCTGGCTACTTTAAGGTCATTTCCTAAAATACATTCATTAATGTGCATGCAAAATTGAAAGCAACTCCTCAGAATCATGATTTTTCGTTCAGATCAAAAGACAGTAAGTTATTTAAAAGTATTGGAAATATGATAGTTGTGAATATTTAATATAAAGTTTACCCTTTAGTAGCTTAACCGTAATGTTAAATTAACTAAGGTCTAATAGAAAGCAGAATATTTACTGTTATAATTATTAAAATTAACTTGAATTGGGGTTACCCTGGATTTCCTTTATAGTACTTAACACTATCGCACTCATATACTAACTACTTTTATTACTTGATTTAATTATAACAATTTCGCAAGATTTGTATTCACTCAGTTTTGTAATATAACAGCCTCCAAAATTAAGGGCGTAAGTTTAGCTATCAAAAACGTTTCATATTTACTCGAAAGAACACTGCTCGGGGAACAACATACACGTCCACAAATGTGTGTGGCTACCACATGGCCTTAAGCATAATTTCAAAGGAATATTATGAATACTTTCTCACAAGACCCTAATAGCACATATTCTAAAACTGGTGCTTAAGGACATCCCTGCAGGGACTGACCCAGCGATAATTGCCTCAGACCTCAAGCGCAAGTGCATCAAATGCATAATAAACACAGCGAACGTATGGACATGTTTCAGCTGGATATCCCTCATAGCTGTGAAGCAGCGAATCGCATAAAACAATACTAAACTTACCAGTTCGTGTAGCAGACTTTAAATACCCAAAGGGACCTCTCCTGTGTTTCCTTTGTAATCGGTTTGGCCATGTTACCGCACAAAGTCGTGCTGCTCCTACAAGCCGATTCTTTACAGGCACTCACAAAACTATTTTATGCAAATCAGTGCCGCGATGCTGTACATACTGTAGATAAGAGCACTGTGCTAATTAAAAGTGCTGTCCTTTTCGTATGAAGGAAATAGAACAACATTTTCAGAAATCGGGTATAACCACCAAAAGACCACGAACCTCCACACAACAGTGGCAACAACTACCCCCTTAGCCCCCACCATGCCTTACACTCTATCGATCAAACTACTGGCAGCAACGCAGTGGCCAATACTACAAACCACAATCAAAGCAACCACCAACTAGACCTGAAGAAATGCGCACGAATTTTACACATAGAGATTCGGCCCACTTTCAACTGACGATCACAACTACCAGTTTCCGAGACCTGAGGATATTCTTCCCAGAAACTCAAGGAAACCAAACACTTCAAAACACAAGGGACCAATCAAGGGAGCGAACTTGCAGACAGCTCAAAAGCGATTGGACAAGGACAACACACAAGATCAGTACTCGTTTACGGATCCCTGTGACAACCAGGCTAGTGTGGAAACACAGTAAATTCAGCCAACTGAAGAAGAGATCAGAGCAGAGGCATACCCACTGCCCTCATCTCCACTGCCTCTTACAAAGCCAACTTTAGACACAAAAACACCAGTGGCTACACCACAAATCACATTGCCAGCGCCACCACAATCCATCAACATGACACCCGACAACATGAAGTCCAGATAATAGCGATAACAGAAACACAGATAATTCACACAGATCGAGTCTTTCTCCAGGGATTCTCTATCCACCACAGGGGCCGAGATCTCACATCACTTGCTCCAGGCGAACAGCGAATAGTGCAAGGGGAGGTGGAGTAGCTCTTTGCATTCGCACTAATATTAATCACGATGTTCTTCCTATACCAGACTTAGGCGAAATAGAAGTAATTGGAGTCTCACTGCGTATCCTATGGAGGCAATGCACAATAATGGTTATGTATGCTACACCAGGAAATACTTTGAGCCAAAAAAATCTAAGCGCCCTTAGCAAAATAGCTCCAACGATGCTCGCCCTGGGCTATCTTATTGCTAAACATCTAGCATGGAATTGTGTCCATACATCACAAAACGGCAGAACCCTTTACAGACACCAAGAACACTTTCTTTATATGGTGTGTGGCCTATACAGCCCTACACACAATCCAAGAGCTGTCAATAACACTCCAGACGTTCTTGATATTACAATTTATCAAAATACAAACTTTGTATATGAACATTAAGTTATCCATGATCTACCCTCTGATCATTTCTCAGTGACTGCTACAATTGAAGATGCAACTACTAATACTCACTCTTCACCACTCATGCCAAATTACGAAAGGGCAAATTGGCAACGATTTAATGCTGTACTATACTCCAAGCTTCAACATCTTTCCCAAGGCATTTAAACATCTGTGTAACTTGAAGACTAGCCGAAGAACTAACCGAAGTTATTCTTGATACTGCAAAAACCACAATTTCGCACGGAAGGACATTAAAACTGCAATAAATGCCAACAGAGCTGCTCAGTGGGATTCAGAAATTTCTGAATTACAATTATCTGACAACTCCCTTTGGAGGACAACTAAGAAAATTTCAAGAGATACAATAATCATCCCTCCACTTCGCAACATTACCCTAAATCAAGTTGCTAGCTCTCCTCAAGAGAAAACTGACCTCCTTGCAGCCACACTAGCAGATGCTTTCAAACCAAATGACACCCCCTCTAATCCAGCCTATACAGCAGAAACTGAATACCAAGTGAGACAAATCCTACAACAACCACCACGGACTTAGCCACGAAAATAAATGCAAACAAAGCTGCAGGTCAGGATTGCATTCAACCAATACTACCAAAAAACATTCATTTCCCAGCACTTTCAACCATTACCAACTGTATAAACGGCATACTCCGTACTAATACCTGGCCATCCACTTGGAAGACAGCTAAAGTAATTCTTCTTCCTAAGCCAGGAAAGAATGCTGCACATCCACAGAACTACCAACCCATCAGCCTACTCAGCTCGTTATCCAAGGTTGCAGAAAAAATCATACATACCCGGCTGCAAATGCACCTAGAAAACAACATTTTACCAGACTACCAATTTGGTTTTAGAAAAAAAACACTTCACCACTCACCAGCTCATGCGTATCACAGAGAATATCACAAATGCCTTTGATAAACGAGAGTATACTGTTGCTGTCTTTCTTGATACTGAAAAGGCGTTTGACAGAGTCTGGCATGAAGGCCTACTGTACAAACTACTCTACATTAAGTTGCCAGACTGTTACCTTCACCTCATTGCTTCCTACCTAAAATCACGAAAATTCTTCACTCACATTTCTTGAGCAAGATCAATAGTCAAGGACATCACAGCAGGAGCACCTCAAGGAAGCATCCTTGGCACCACACTTTTAAATATCTACGTGTATGATTTTCCCACAATTCCCAGAACACGAATTGTCTGCTATGCCGATGATACAATGCTGTTTGCCAGCTTGACTTGAGCATATTTAGCAGTCCGCAAATTCCTGGAAACACTTAACCTGTCCGAACAGTTGCTCACTGACTGGCGCATAGCTGTCATTGTTAACAAGTCAGAAGCCATAATTTTCACAAGTCATGATGTTCCTAGAGACTTGCTAAAACCACAGCTTTTTGCGGCAGACATAGTCTATAAATACAATATCAAGTACTTGGACATCTACATGGATACTAAACTCACATGGAGCAAGCATGTTATAACAAAGGTAGCTGCTGTGTACTCAAAAATGGCAAAACTGTACCCACTCCTGAACATTTCTAGTCCAATGTCTCCCAACCATGGCAAAATATTATTCACTGCCTGCATCCGCCCTATACTGACATATACAGCCCCAGCATGGGGCTATACTGCAAAAATGCATATCAGAAATCTCCAGGTTGCACAAAATAAAGCAATCAGGAGAGCGGCACAGGTATGTGCCCACATCTCCACTCCACCGGAAACTTTCCATAAACACCATTACAGAAACCATGCAAAAACTGGCTACAGCATTCTACAAACCGACAATAGACCATGCAAACCCATTCATCAGAAGTCTAATTCAGTACAACCTTGAATAAATATGGAAGTACAAACGGCCCTAGTTCTTTCTAGTCCCTAATCCACCATAAACATGGACTGTACTCGTGATACATCACTTAACTTTTATTTTCGTTAAGCACACAGTATCACTTCAAGATCAGTAAAATCTCGTAATTTTTAAAATAGTAGTCATAACTAATACACTTATATTGGATATCCACAATAGTGCCATATAACAATCAGTGCAATAAATGACATTGACACCAACAACAGTGCCTGTCAGACGTAACTATAACCAGTTAAACTAAAGGATGACATCAAGTGTACAAAAAGAAGCCTTAAACTCAAGATCTGCCATTACTGCTTCATATTCACGCTCAAGCCAGTGCCCAAGAATCCAGACGGCAGTGTTCTTCCACTCCACGGGACCTTCCAGACCAGCATGTAGCCCGCGAACGACATCGATCATAATCAGCAGGCCAGATATAGGTTTCCTCCGCTGAGGAGTTCCAAGACCCGCCCAGGGCAAGAATACGGCACCAGGCGTGCCTGCAGCCTCAACGTGCATCTGCACCAACACAAACCTTCGCCACACTTGATCCGGGTGGCAAAGGTATCACATTTACTAAAATCCGCTCCCTTCTCCTTCGCCTTCAGGGTCAATCGGGCGCGTTAATGTTTCTAATATCGGGCAACGGGTTTCCTCCAGTGCGACGCTGGTTTAATGTTGCTTCCCCACAACGTAACTTCACAAGACTGCCGGAGCATATTTTGGAACTCCTGCAGTCTAGACTCCTAGCACTAAGACGCACCGCGGGCCAACTGTTCTCCCACCTCTCCTTCAGGGAAGTCGGAGCACAGAAAGCCAAAATTTTTACACTATAACGAATAGCGGCTGAAACACACTACGTCCTCCCCTTAGTACACCACCCATTTATTAATGGAATACATATAGGTTCAGTGGTGTTACAGTTACTGCTGCTATAATTTCACTCTTAGGATGGAGGGTGCAATATCAACAGAAATGTCGGGAAGGAAATGTGATAGCGACGCGCTACAGCTAAGAAGCCTAGAACGTACTGACAGCGTGCGCAAAATCCTATGAACTTGTACGTATTTCTTTCATAGTGAGTTCGGTTTTTTTTTTTTTTTTTTTTTTTTTTACCGGTTGACAAGGATTAGTGTTTTAGAATGTAATAAGAAATTGGTACTACTCAGGCAACTTCACTTTTATGTATTTTGTTCATGCCATGTTCATAATTTCAAAGTGATGATAAAAGTATTATATTTATTCCTAATAGCATACATTTAAGAAAATATTTTACCGAATTTTATTAAAACTTGGGTACACATGTACTACCTAAAAAAGCGAATTAACTTATTTAATTTGTTTATTTTTCATCATATTTTAAAAGTTACAGTAACTTAAAATTTTTTCTAACACGCGTTATGTTTGAAAAATATGTATATACATTTATTTTAAATTTAGTACTCACTCGTTTCACATATTTATCAGTAAAGTGACACGACTTTGGTATGTTTAGATCGTGCTGTACTGATTTATGGCACTGCTAGCCATTTGATCATATTTTGAACACATGAAATAACTTTAAAACTACATATACGAATTTCAAGAACTATAGATATGCATCATAATAGTACTTTTGAAGATGAATTGACTTAAATGTTTGCTGTTCTTCATGAGTACATACTTTTTTAATGGCTGCAATTAGACTTTTTATGATCACGCCGGATACCATAGGATCATATTTTTTCTTTTTTTAAAATTAAATGAAACTCGTACTCACATAGGTGCTAAAATGTGCCATGACTTCATTGTATTTCGTTCATGCCGTATTCATACTTTTACAGTGGTGTGTCCATTTAAACATTTTGTAGACACACAAGCTACTTTAAGAAAAATACATCAGATATCACTCATCTTGGTACATACATAGTATTTAGTGTGAATATTTGACTGCTAATTTCTTGTTCACGACATGTTTGAATTTTCATATTTGCTGCTATTTGAAAACAATTTAAACATACGATATTACTTAAGAAGCAAAGTATATTACAGTTTTGTCAATATTGGTACACATGCAGTAATTAGTAAGGTCTAGTGACTTTATTTATGTTGTTCAATGCATGTTCACATTTTCGTAATGAAAGCCATTTGAATATGTTCTGAAGACATGAAATACATTAGGGGCCATTTTTCAGAACGTTATAAATCTTGGTACAGATATACTATGTAGTAAGATGATTGACTATTGTTTATATTATTAATCTCATATTTATATTTTCCAAATTATGGCGATGTGAACACTTTTTGAGCGCACGAGATATATTAAAGTTGTACACGTGTTATACTAAGTAAGATGAGTTGAATTTCTGCATTCCATTAAACCCTTGTTCATATTATCGAGAAAAATGCCCATTTGAACATTTTTTTGATCTCATGGGTATTCGAATTTTGTCATACTCTGTACACGTATAGGTCTTAGCTGAGAGACTTAAATTGGCTCATCCAGTGGTCACATTATTAATGGTGGCCTTTAGATCTATTTTGATTAAAATCAAGAAACTTCAAGGATGACAGCTTCTCAGGTAACCGTTTCACAAGTTACAACTTCATTAAACATGTTTATCATACTTTATGTAATAATTTAACCACTCTGTTACTATTATCAAATTAATCCGTCGTAAATTTCAGTCATATTAGCAATATCGTCCCTCGTGCTCACTACATGCAATACACAGAGAATGACAGGGGAAAGAAAATCGCAAAAATATTTCGTGCCACCGTCATTTCGCAAAACAGTATAGCAGACTTTCGCCTTTTTTGATTGGAGGATGGTTACGTAGTCTTTTAAAGAGGAATCGGAAATATTCAGTAGCGGCGCAAAAAACTTTATCATTGGCCTAATAAGACAGGGATATGTCATTAACAAAAGAAGAACGTCTGAAATGTAGGTAGGATGCTATATTTAAACTTAGAGAATAGTGAACATGTCTGCGATAAATCGTTGTCGCTAGTTCTACATTGTACGGGCATACCGACATACCATTTTTTACTTATTCGTATATCAAATTATATACATAAATGTTTATTGTCTCTCATTTTAACCGGTGTATAATTTTACTAGTATAACATACTAGGTATCGTTCCATTTTAAAGCGTCATGTAATATAAAAAAATAATTTATGTTCACCTTTAAATGTTCGACTCGCTTCGTTTGAGTTCGCTTTACCTATATATCTAAACGGAGTGTACGATATAGTGAGGTAAGTGGACATTATGTCCCGTCGACAGCAAGGTCGTTAGAGACGGTGAAACACAACTTAGTACAATGACAGGAGCTGGGAGAGGAATCGGCCATGAACTTTGTTAAAGAACCATCCCAGCATTTGCCAGGAGCGATTTCGGGAAACCGGGGAAAACCGAAATCAGGATGGTCGGAGCCGGGGATCGATCCCGGATCCTCCCGATTACAAGTCCAACGTATTATCGGTAAAATACAGTTACATCAATATGCCATGTGGATATCAAATCTCATCTCTTTACTTCTCTCATTAAACATATACTGTGTGCCTAAGTTTTAGACATCTATATTAAACCTCAGTATTAGGCCTTACAATTAGAACAGCTTCGTTTAAGACCTTAGTTTCAAACCTAAAATAAGGCCTCAGCATTATACTTCGCCATTAAATCTAAGTTTTAGATTTCAGTTTTAGACCTCAGTATTAGATATCAGAATTCTGCCTCAATACTAGATCTCACTTTTAGAAGTATGTCACTGTACTTACTTTTTGACATTAATATTTGACCTCAGTATTAGAGCTCAGTATTGGTCCCAATAAAATACCTAAATTTTTTAGACTTTAGTACTATACCTTTCCTTTAGGGCTCAGTATTAGACCACAGTATAATACCTCCCTATTCTACCTCAGCATTAGCACTCAGCATTAGACCTAGCTTTCTAGACGCGCTCTTAGCTATTTTTGACTGCAGTATTAAACCTCACTTCTATACCTCAAAATTAGACCTCATTTTTTAACCTCCGCACTTGACTTCTCCACTTGTAATCATCGCATGAAACCTGGCTCAAGAACTTACCTTCAGACTCTTACCTTAGACATTGTCATTAGACCTCTTAATTAGACTTCACAATCAATTAACATTTCGAGCTTCAGCAGTCGACTTGACTGTTTTATGATTTCAATATTATACCTCAATATTAAACCTTAATATTGAACTTCCCTTCAGCTCATCATCACTAGAACTTACAACTAGACCTCAGTTTTAGACAACTATTTAAACCTGCTCACTGGCTATCACTTTACGACACCAGAATTCGTTCTCAGGAATAAACCATACCCTTAGACATACTTTTTTTTAAAGACACAATTTTATGTCTCACAATTAGCCATCCCTTTTTATCTTTTTTACAAGACCACAGTAATAAACTTCGTTTTATACCTCTCCATACATAATAGGTGTAATACTATGGTATAAAAAGTGGGTTTAATACTGGGGTTGAAAGTGAAGTATAATACTGATGTTTAAAAATGTGAGATCTAATACTGAATCGTGATACTCACGTATATTATTTAAATAGACTGCTGAGGTAATAAACTGAGTTCTAAAAGTGAAATATGAAACTATGATTTAAATGCAATTTACAATGTTGAGGTATGGTTTTAGGTCTAACACCGAGGTCTAATACTGGGATGTGATTGTGTTTGTTTGTGTGTGTGTGTGTGCGTGTGTATATGTATATGTATATGTATATATATATTTATTTATATATATAAATATATATATACACATATATATATCTGTGGTTTAATATTAATATCTAAAACTGAAGTAACATAGTGTACTTATAAGAGAAGATTAGAGATAATGTTATACATATGTGCCATATTGATGACATTATAGTATAGTACACTAAATTTATGCATAAAGGAAACATACAGGCCTATCATGAGTTACTTAAACGAAGCGAGTTAAATATTTCAAGGTGAATATTAATTGAAATTTATTTTATTACATATTTTTTCTTCTATAAGAACTAAAAATATTTCAAAGAAAAGACTACTTCTTCAAACATTGAAAACTTTGGCTGGTTGTACACAACATTCACAACACGTAGTTGCATAAATGTATTTCCATCACTGAAATAGAAAGACATATCCAAATCGCAAATTTTCTTGGAAACATCGAAACACACTACCCGACCCGATTTAAACACAATATCAATACAAACACGCACTGACTAAGCGCGAATGGGTGCTATTGTACTGCGTTAATTCTACACATTGAGGAATGAGTGCTGCTACCTGTTGGGATAAATAGTAAAATATTGATGCTCAGAGGCAGCCTGAATATGTGACCCACGAAAAACTGGGTCATCCAGCTGCTTTGAGAACACGTCGGAGACATGTATGTTTTGGAACCTCGATTAAGAAGAATTTTTGTTGTTTCGAAGGAGAGACAATTTTAAAGAAAATTGTTAGTTTTTGAGAAAGAAAGGGACACATCTAGGAAAAAGAAATTTTAAGCAAAATGTGAATTTTGAGAGAAACGAAATTTTGACATAAACGAGAAAACTTCAAGAAAAAACAGGAATAATCGCCACAAGGTTTGAGATTAGCCCCCAAACTGTATTCAAAAAAATTTGCGTAATCATAGTACTAATAAAGGAATGTTCTTATCTTCCTCACAATCTCTAGACATAAAAATCAAAGCTGACTGACTGACTGACTGATTGACTGACTGACATATCAAACTGCAGCCCAAACCACTGGACCTAGAATCGTGAAATTTTTTGTGGGGGTTCCCCACAGGTCGTAGGCGAGCACTAAGACGGGATTTTTCGAAATTCGACCTCTAAGTGGGTGAAAAGGGGCGAAATGTGTTTTCGAAGAAACGTCGATAGAGCTCGAACCCAACAGCCTATCGTCGTGATTTTTACTTTAATAGGACTCTCTTAAAAATGCATATTAGCCATTGTAAGGACTTTTCGAAGTTCGACATTTAAGGGAGTGAAAAGACCTTAAATGTGTTTCCAATCGACTATCCATATCTATCGAATCCTTCGGGATAGAGAGTTGATATTCACTTCAAAATATTGCTTACGTAAATACGCAAAAAGCAGTTTTAGGTTTTTTTGAAATTCGACCCCCAGACAGTTAAAAGGGGCAAAATGTGTTTTTTATGAACCGTCTATATCTTTGAAACACAATTGGCTATCGTCGTGATTTTAACTTTAATTGGTTACTTTTACAAATGTCTATGACAGGACTCAAAGACGTTTCGACATTCTTTATTTAAAGGGGTAAAAATACGTGAACTGTGTTTTCGATTATCCTTCCATATCTATCGAATCAATCAAGATATCGAAGTGCTCTTTGCTTTAAATTGGTGCTTTTGTAAATATTCCAAGTACCATTTAAAATATATTTTCTGAATTCGGCCCTAAACTGGTTAAAAAAGGGGTAATATGGGTTTTCGACTCACATTCTATACATATCGATCCCATAGATTTTTATACAGCGACGTGATTTTTGTTTAGGATTGATGCTTACTCAAATACCTAAAAATTAATTTCAGGAATTTTCGAAATTCGCCACCTAAGGACGTGAATAGGGGTGAAAAGGGGTGAAAAGTGGTAAAAAGCGTTTTCAAATAATCGTCGATATATCTTGAACCCAGCGGGCTAATGTTGTGTGTTTTACGTCCACGAGATACCAATAAAGTATTATAAAATGTGATTCAAGGGTTTTTCGAAATTTACTCTCTTACGTGGTGAAAAGACCTTGAATGTGTTTTAGATAAATCCTCGATATCTGTCGAACCCGTCGAGATATACAATTAATTTTTGCTTCACGATAATGATTACAGAAATTATCGCAAAACCGTTTTCAGATTTTTCGAAATTCGATTTCTAAATACTGCGCAGGGGTGACATGTATGTATTTAGTGAATGATCGATTTTGATTTGACTGAACGGGCTAGCGATGTGATTTACACTTCAGTTGGATACTTATACAAATGTCTAAGATGTAAATTTAAAATATTTCGAATTTCGACACCCAAAAGGGTGAAAAAGCACAAAATTTGTTTTCCATCAACACACGATATCTATCAACCAGTAGCGATATTGAGGTGTTGTTCGCATCAGAGTGATGCTTACGTAAATATTTAAAAAAATATATATGTAATTTTTCTTTGTAAGAAACTTGATTTTTAAGAATAAAACTAAGTTGGTCAATATTCAAGGCAGACGACCCGAAAAGCAGGAACGAGCAGCGAGAAACAACCTATACAGGAGTTTCACTCTGCAGTAACCTATCGAGCCCAGGAGTCAGATATTTTATTTCTTTTTTAATAAAATTTTATTATCATGAATTATTTCGACGTTACATGACGCAGTTGTTTGTTACTCAGGTTTAAATTCCCACAGGTTCTGGGCTCGAATTCCGTTAAAAGCTACGTGCGAACGTTCAATTCTGACACACAATAACTACAACACTAAAAAAAAGTACTTATTAGTCACTGCAAAATATTTTGTTAAATGGACCTTAGCAAATTTTTTTGTAGTCACTGCAAAACTTTATTGGGGACAGCAAAAAAATTTTTTGTGGTCACTACAAAAAATTTGGTAAGGTCCATTTTAACAAAATATTTTGTAGTGACTAATATGTATTTTTTTCAGTGAAGGCAGATCGAATTAGTTTACTTTACATGTAGTCGTTTAAAAGGGGTAAAATTGCAGTTCGCTTTCCACTTAGGTTCCTCTACAACATCAGCTGACATATCGTCGGTATACTGCCATAAGTGATTACGTCATTAATGTTATTTTGTTTAAAAACACTATTAAATTATAGATATTAACAAAAATGTGGTACGTTTCTATACTGTGACGCAACAGTATGAAATGACGAATATATTTAAAACTTGTGCAATTGTTCGTGAACAATATATACATATTCCTAGCATTTTTATCATATTATCTCATTTTGACTGGGTCACTTTTGGCAGTAAAAAGGACGATATATCATCTAACTAATATTAAGTTTGCTGTACCAAATACGTTTCCGTGAAACCTTTACCCACTGAAACTTTGTAATAGCAGTAAAGTTCCAGTGAATATGTTGAAAATATATAATTGAGGGCACCGTCACCAATGGATGTATACAGGATAAATAAGATCTTTTTCATTCGATTCACCTCTTACCTTAGGTGTCTGTAACTACCCCACAGCGTCAAATTGGCAGGGTTATAAATAAGGTCCAGGCGAAGTCGCCGTTAATGTCAGGGACAAATTTAAGACTGCTTTTCGCGTGGACGGCTATAGCTACTTATCCTGCTGCAGAACTAGCGGCTTGGACATTCTAACATTTGATGACTGAAGTACCAATCTTGAGTACAAATAGGTTCTTCAATTAAATTAAATATTACCAGCAGTTGCGAATAATACTCGTGAGCAAAGCCGCGGGGGACTGCTAGTAGTTTATAAGAACTGTGAAAATATGGCGTAAATTTAAAATGCTTAACCCATTTTAAAAGCCAACTAGCAGTGAACCAGATAGGAGGGCTTAAACAAAAAAAAAAAAAATAAAATAAAAATATTATGATCCGAATATAATTAGTTGACAAAGAATACACTACATGTAACATACATTATCCAGCTTATAAGCTGAGTGACATATACTAGGTGGAAAGATAAAAGATGATTACATTTTAAAGTTTTGATGCTTATGAATCTACTAAGCTGACGTAATATAAGCACGTAACACGGAAGTGGCAATGCACTAGACCGTATGTAAATGGAGAATAACATAAACTGAATAAGTTCTTCTATGCTACAGTGAAGCTATGCAAAACTACATGGTTATCAATGGGTGTATTTTGGCGGATGAATCGGTAATAGGCTGGTTACATGTGTTTGTAGTGTAACATTTGTATGTGCGAAAATTTTTATTTGCTATCGAAGATGACTGAGTCGGGTGGAATTTCAAAATTTCTCTTTAAACTATTTTTTTCATATACTACTCTAAAAATAGCGCGCTACAACGTGAAACACATTACAATTACTTGCTAAATAACAAATCCAGGTCTGCTTGTGCATTATACAAAAACGGAAATTACCGAACAACAGCCTTTCCCTGTCAACGAATATCGCAACCTACTTCGATACTCAAGTAGCTAAAAACTGTAAACGGCAACAAACCATTTGCAGTGCGTTTGTAAGCACTACTTCTACCGTAGTCGCGAAAATGTTCTGGTCCTGAAACGTGCTACTAATTCAACCGCCAAAATACACCTAATTATAGATCAGGAATAATTTATAAAACCATATTGTATTTTTTTTTTTTTTTCGATATTCTGGCTTACTAGTAAGAATGTAACTAAATGAGTGCATACTGCTATTGGAACACAAACGTTTACTTACATAATTAACACAATTAAAACACTTTCACTTTTAACATAACATGTGTCTTACCAGAGCAAAAACAGCGAGGTAAACTTCTGACGCCATTGTATTTGTACACTAAACACGGGTAAGTATAAAAATCAGTTTTTGTGTCCGCGCTTATCGTGAATGATTGTTGATTACTTTTTGATACATATGCTGATAAGTAGTTGATAACTACTGTGATTTGTGGACAATAATGAGGAAAAATTCCTATTTAAATGGCAAAATTAATATCCGAGTGGTGTGTTTAATAAGGCAATTTATGTAATTTCAGCAAATACTTTACAATTATTTACTTACTTGAATGTGAAGCTGAAGCTGGCCGTAAGGCAAAGCTAACTAACGCCATTAAAAGCAATTTCATTGTGACACGAAATCTACTCTGGTGGCTGAAGGGCGTGGCATCTGGCGCAGGCTTCAGATCGTCTCCAGCAGTAACAGTTATCTCTTCGAGATTTTTTGCAGCGGAAGTCTTCTCCCAAGGTCATACGAGGCACATAAATTATACAAGTGAGTGGAAGAGGAACCTCCCTCCAAAAGTGATGACACCCCCTGGGTGTGGCCAAGTGATGAGAAGTTACTGATGAGACTCTGTGATTGGTTACAGACAATGCCTATGCACTTGACAACTCTGTCATAACGTCGGTGTCATCGGAGGGGCAAGACTCATGTGACAGAAGAACTGTGGTTGTACTGTGGTGAAACAGTGGGACAAATGTGTTCAAGCTGTTCTAAAAGTATAGCCACGACAGGATGTGAGTGTCTGCCGGGAAGATGCGGCCTGTGGTTGTCTACACTGGCTCCGTCGCACGCCAGGCCGAGCTGACTGAAATTACATTCCCCTGTACTAGCATGTAAGCACTAAGTCAGACTATCCTTGGTCCAATGCCAGGCAAGGCCGGGCATGACAATATCCCTGATATATACAGTGTGGAAGAAGCTATACCTCTACAAATTTAATTGACTATAGAGTCGAGAAGTCTAAAAACTCACACAAAAGGATGAGTATTCTTCTTCATTGTAGTAGACCATTTCCATGAATAATTAAATTGGTTTAAGGATATTTATAAAATTCCCTCAACTTAACGAAATAGGACAAGTCACAAGTTAAGTAATTCTGAACACATATATGCAAATAACATGTAAAACAAGATAAAAAGGGATCAGGAACCACGTAGGTTGCACTTACATAAACAACTCAACAAGAGAGGTTATCTTGAGTGGAAGCTGAAACAAAACACAAAGAAACTTTGTAATTACACAACATTAACCATAACACAGTATTTTCTCCTTCATTCAATCTTTTTTATGTATTTTCATATTTGTTTCGCATGTTTGTGCAAGTTAAATTTTCGAATTGTTTTTTAACTACCACTATATATATATATATATATATATATATATATATATATATATATATATATATATATATATATATCTGTGTGTGTGTGGTGAACACAAATTTAATCATTATAAGCATATAGGAATAATTTAAATAAATAGAATATTTAAAATTACACTATGCAAAATATTTATCAATGTAATCTGCGATATCTAATGTATTTTAAGTTTCTTAAAAATGTTCATATCCATCCGCAATTTCAAAATTTGTAAAGCATGATATAATGTGGTGGAATATTTAACACTTTCTCAATCCATTAGTAACGGAACACCAGAACATCGTATTCACAAAGCATGTTGTAGCTGGAACCTTAGTCTCGAATTGCTGTGAACTACTGGTCCGTGAGGTCAATTCAGTGACCCTTCCTCTGGTCTGAGACTCTATGGCACCTTCCTTGCTTCTGGATCGGGACGATGATGCCCCTTCTTTGGGCATGGTGTGGGACGATGAGGTGTCCACCTTGGGGACGGTATGGGACGGTGAGGACGCTTCCGTGCATCTGGCTATGGCCCCCTCCTTGAGGCTGGGTCGGGAAGAAGCGCCCCCCCTCCTTGAGGACGACTCGTGACGAAGAGGCCTCCTCCTTGAGGATGGCTCTCCTGGGCTGTGCTGTAGGCTGCATCCACGTCTCGAATCCCTCTTCGACTCCGGTTTGCGGAACTCCGTCTCTAAAGAACCTCCTTCTTAATGGAACTCCAAATAGACATCTCGATGAGCGACAACCAACTCAACATTCCTGAGCAATAGCAAAGCAATCGGGCACCCAACCAAGGTGACAATTAGTACGACTGTGACAGTTCATGTAAGATGTTTTCTAGTTATATGTTGACTTCTAAAAACTCGTAGTTTAGACATTAAACATTGTAATTCAATACTGGTGTCATCATGATAAACACTGGATAAGTCAATCTTCAGTTATAGTTACTGTTGAATCGATCATATCTTTCTCTTCATTAGTTAACAGTGACTTTACTTCAGGAAATCGTTCATCTTGAAATCGTATTTTATACTTGTTACCTTATTACTGTGAGACAACAACTGCAATCTTTCACACAACTATTATTACATAAAACTGTCTGTTTTCTGGGAGAGCAATGTACCGATGAGTAGGGATTACTTGTATATATCTATTCAGAATCTCATCATAGTCTGGAAAAGGAGAAGCTCGAAAAATCTTAAAATATATATTCATGGACCTTACGGAAAACTCAGTTACCAATTGGATACTCGTCTCAGTGTCAAGGGTATGAACATTAAAAACTTCATGGTATTATATGTTTGATCTGTTCCTGAGCCTACAACCAATGCTTTATCAGCTGGTAATTTAAGAGCTATTTACTTCATATCTGACAATGTAGCAGGGGAAAGCAAAGTTGATGGCAATCTGCCTGTCGCTACTATATTCAATGACATCTTTATTTTATTTACCTCTTGTTTGTAAACTTGCAATACAAATTCAACTCCCTGACTATTTTGTTAAGGTGCATAATCACCCAAAGTGAATTATCCTGCTTTTGAAGCTTGTTGCGAATTTTTGTAATCTCTCACTTAATTTTTCTGCCAATGACTCAATGACTTTCGCATTGCATTTTATCTACGAATATAAATCCTTCATAATAATTAATTGATGTTTCACAGCATGTTTAGGGTTTTCTTGTCTGTCTGCTAGTTCTTTAGTAATCGTATTAATATGCTTATAGTTCTCGTTAGAAAATGTCCCGAATAAAAACTTCAAAATGTCACCTCCTGTGTTTATTAATCCTTATTTCGTTCGAGCAGATGAATTTGGATATATCAACAATAACTAATTAATCTCCCCATCTAATTGTTTCACTAATTCCTCTGTCATGTAAATCTCATCAAACGAAAGTCTTATCGAAATGTGATGATCCGTTACATTTCTTATGTATCCTACAACAGAACGAACTTCACTAATATGCCTCGGTCTGGGAAGCTCCTTAATGGTTCTTAGGGTCTGGTTCTACACCCTTCGAACTTACTATATGACCTGAATATTCTACTCGGTTTGTGCAAACGAACATTTACTAGGTTTTATTTTAAGGTTAGCATCTTTTAGCCTCTGCAAAATATTATGTACACAATCAGTATGTTCTCTCATGGTTTTACTAAAAATAATAATATCATTAAAACATACTAGAGCTTGTGTACCTAACAGGCCAACCAATATATAATATTCCATAAGCCTTTCGAATGTGGCTGGGGCATTACAAAGCCCAAATGGTAGTATGTTAACTTTTCCCATAAAAGTAGCAAAACTAGTATTTTCTCTATCACTTTCCTCTAATAACCACTTGCCAGATCCAAATTAGAGAATAACTTGGAACCATGCAGTGAGTCTAATGTTTCAGTTATATTAGGAAGTGGATAAGGATCTAATCTAGTCATGCACTTTAATTTCCGGTAATCGACACAAAATCAGTGCTTAATTGAGTTATCTATATTCCTTTGTTTAACTATAACAACAGGAAACTGCCAAGGTGACTTACTTTCAGAAATTATACCCTTACTTAACATATCATTCACTTGAGTCTCCAATATTGGCTTCAGCGGACGTGGAACTCTACATTGGTTCTGTCTATATAATGTTTCAACAGATTTATACATCCTACATTAGAACTGTTCTCCAATTGGAACACATGGGCAAACTCCTTCAATACTAAAAATATTTCATTAAAATCTTCCTTACTTAAATGTCTCAGCTTTTCTCGTGTTATTTGTTCTATCTCCCTAGCCTTCTTCTCTGAAAGTGTTGTCTCTATCAAAACTTTTATATTCACGATGCTTTCACTGCGACACATGTTACAATAATAACCTTGTTTATAACATTTCTCATTTTCTAAATCACTTGAACATTCAATGAACTTATTGGTCCTCATGTCTCGCACTTCGAGACTGCTATCAGCAACAGTATATTTTACTCACTTAAAATTCTTACTTTTCTCTCGACTGCTACAATTTTCACAATTCTTAACATTCTCACAATTCTCAATATTTTAACAACACTCAATATTTTCACTAGCCTCGATACATTCACAACTCTCAACATTTTCACAATGTGCACAGCTTTTATAATTTTCATTTACACAACCTGCACATGATCCGGGATTTCTACTCTGATTCGGATTCTCCTTTACTCCGGATTTTTCTCCTAATTTCTCCTGATTCAACTCGATTGTCCACCTAATGGTAACGATGATCCGCATCGCTCATGGTCACCTCACCCGACACTTTACTCTTGTTTCTCTCTCCATGACTCTCTCCTCTTGAGGTAATTACTCTAGCTTCGGAACATAAAAGTGGACAACTATAAATATCGTCAGGGACTAATGTGAGAGTGTATTCTACGTGGTTCTGTGTGTAGTGCGCCTAAATCTCTGTCCGAATCTGTTTCATAAGAACTATTACTCTTGGATCTGTGGGGAACACAATTATTAAGCATAGAACTCCAGCAGTTTCGTCAACAAGTGTGGCATACCCTATAACTGTACCCTTCTGCACAGCAAACATAACATTTGACACATTCATAATCGGTGTTCTGGATGTTATTTGAGTGAGAACCTCGTTAATATTCTCTGGAACGACCCTGGCAACTGTCCCTTCGACATACCCACCAACACATGTCTGTCTTTCACCATCTCACGCGTGCATCACCCTAGGCCACCCTGTCCTCTTACCTCCTTTGATACACATCCTTACCCAGAAAGAATGTAAGCTTGCAGGAAGCTTGAAATTGACTTGATTTAGGCTTACTATTACAAGCCCTATTTGGTAAGTTTGATTCAAGCTTGAATCAAGCCTATTTTTACAGTTATATCCTTCCTTGTGCGAGGCAAACTTGTTACATGCTTGCAGCAATCTTGCATCAAGCTTTCCTGGTGACCTTGCTGCAGGCTTCTTGTGTGGAGACTAGTTAGCTTGATTCAAGCTTATGGCTCAACATAACAAGTTTGCTGCAAGATTGCCGACTTGCCATGGCAAGCTTGATTCAAGCTAGTATCAAGCTGATTTTGCTATTAGGGTATGACCCGTAACATAGAGGTTCTCTCTTTTTTAGTCAACTACCCTCATAGCCGACCCTAATTCACAACTTTCATATGTACCTGTACAGTCGTCCACACCGTTTCCTTGACTCGTCTCACTCGGTCTACTACTAGTTCCCAACTTTTTATCGACAGTCGTTTCTCTGCTCCTTTTTTCGTCCTCGACTCCACTGAGGTTCTTACCGGTGAGAATATTATGTAACACCCTGGCTATGTGAACGCCCAGTACATTCATCAATTCTGGTTCAATTATTTTCGAGCAAGCATCCTCACTAGTCGCGCCCAAGATAACTTTAACTAACCTCTCCGACCTCGGTGGCAGAATCGTTTTATTTTTCAACCGCGACTTCCAATATTGGTCGTGAATTATTGATCGAGAGCCGAGTTCAGAATTGGCCAAGTTCTCAACTTGCTTCTCCTCGACATTCGTAAGATGATTAACACACAAACTATATGAACTATAACCGGTAGTATCATTTAAATAAATGATTTGGTTTTTAAAGTTGATTCTGGCATCGTAACGTCGGAGGAAATCTGTTCTAAATAGGCCATCGAAAGGCAATTTTAGAGAACATATTTGAAACTGGTGTGGGTGACATTGTCCGTTCACCAACACATCTATTCTCTGGGTACCTATGATCTGGAGACTATCTCCAGTAACACCTTTTGCTCCTAACTCAAATTTGACCACTACATTATTGCTGATGTTTGGTCGAGCAAGTGATATATCAGAACCAGTATCTATCAGAAACAAGTGAGACTGGCCTAAGAGAACGACACAAATGACTGTGTCGTTCTACCTAACGACAATTATTAATGCAGTGTGGTGCCCAGAGTCGACACCTGTCTACTCCTGTTTGGGTGATTGCAGACACTGCTACTTCGAGGTGCATTGGAATCACTGGATTCTGGCCCGTAAGGGCGCTGGGACATCTCAGTTCCTTGATTCTTACATCCTCTGGCCATATGCCCAAACTTTCCGTAATTATAACATTAAATATTACTAACTCTTCGTCTGTTGTCGAAACTCTTGCTCTTGGGAGGACAACCTACTCCCGAACTACTCCTATCGAAACTATTATTCGAACCACGATAGAATGAGTAATTAGATCTTCCATAGCCTTTGCTCACGGAATTCCTAGTGCCACTGTATGATCTTCCCCATGTCATACTTGTCTGCCTGTAGCATAAACAGTACACTTTCTTTCTTCGCATTGAATTGCCTGACATATTATTTCTCTCCTGATGAGCCTCTGTGGTTTCTAATGCTATCGCCATATGCTCTGCCTCAACCATCGTCTGGGGGAATGTATATCTTAACTGTAAGCTTATAAAATCCTGTAACGCATCAGTAAATGCGGCTAATAAACGCCTTTGCGCCTCTTGATTTTATAACCGTAGGTGTATCATGACTTACGAAAATACGAAAATATATTGATGTCAATTTCTTATGGGTGCTCAAGTGCAAAAAAAATTATTAAATTTTTTTTTAATAGTGATAATGATCACAACAGCGATACCTTAACCTTATCCAATACTCACAGATACCGATACATATACCTTAATTAGCGAAGCAATGCCCGTGGTCAAAGTGAAAGCATGAGTGATAATACATGTAACACATTACTTCTTAAATTATTTGTAGTTACAGCTTTACTTTAAGGCAGATATTTTATGATGTTTCATGTACTGTATTAATGTTTTTATATACCTATTTGGGTACTCAACTGTAAAAAATTCACGAGAACAGTTCTTAGAAATACTATCCGCGAGTTACACGGTTTCAACAATTATATTTCCGTACGTAAAAACTAGCTAACTACCTTTATCAAAATTTTAAATATTTTTCAAAAGTAACAAAAGCGGTAGTCTGCAAACTATTGCTAGCCCAGCTTATAATCTTTCTTTACATGTACTTTAGTACCTCAATCAATTCTTTCAAGGATTCTTCAGTAAAAATTAACATTTACTAAAATTGTGCTGTGCTGATAATTTATATTCCATAATATACTGACACAACAACTTGGTGGAGTTATATGCTGGAGTTTAAAATATATGCTGGTTAATGAGATGGTAGCAGAATAGTTATCGTCAAAAACTGAAGGATATACCGATAGCGATAAACAGCCGATAACATCGATTTTACCGATATTTAGTATCTGTTATCGGTATTGGGACATACCTAATATAAACGAATAAACATATAATAGAGTTAAACGGACGGATAAAGGCTTCATGTGACGATTACAAATTTTTTGGGGGGTTTGGCAATACTTGCTACCATGTATGCCTCTCCACAGGTGGTAAATTGGTTATTCGAGTCATGATTTTTAAATTCCGTGAAAGTGGAAGTGAATTTTCGTAGCAAGGGTTTTGTCACAACAAACTGCATTTCTCAATTTTGGAAAACTCGCATAGAAAACTTATTTTAGGACTGAAGACTTTGTAAAGCCTACACATATGCTTTGCCAAAAATTTCAATGTAGATTTTTATCGAAGAAGGAGAGAAAAAGCAAAAACAAATAGAAAAGTTACTTTTGTTCGTATAAAAAAAGTTCACAGCCTTACGAAGGTAGGTGAGAAACGCAAAGGTAGGAGTTTTAAAAGTAAAATTTGAACCTTTTCAATCAAGAAAGTTATCTGAATGCAGATTAACACGGTTAGGTTTAAATCAAATAAGCTTCGGGCTATGCAAATGAAATGGGAAGTTACATCTCAGCTGGTAGACGGCAAACTCATTTTCTACTCGTTTCTTCGGTTTCTTCTCACGTAACTACATTTTACTCGATAGAAGAGAGAAACTTTAATCATGTACTAGCTCCGCTTCACGAAGTTCTCTCTGATAACATCTACCCATTACAAACTAATAAAAAAGGTATAGAAATGTTCTGTATCACTAGTATTTGTGCCATTCGACGCGAATTTTATATATAAAGTTATATAAGATATAATGTTATATAAATATTATAAGTTATACATATTATAAAGTCTGGCATAAACAAACCAACATTTTCATTTAGAGGAGAAAATTGTACAAAACGTTGTAGGTGATACTAAAGAAACTGTCCATAAACCCTTTTATCACGTTAACTGTACAGAGCAGCACAGCACTAAATTAAGTGTTACATCCCTAATATTTTTAAAAACCTTTGATATGTTATTTCTTATATATATATATATATATATATATATATATATATATATATATATATATATATATATATATATTAGCCTCTCGGTGTGAACCAAAAAAAATAAATAAATAAAGAAGCCTTAAATGCAACAACAAGCCTGCATGAAAATAAATATCAAAGTGTAAATAACTGTGATTCGGCAGCCCTATGTGTGATCACCCATACGTAATTGTCGACTTCACTGTAAATAAATGTTTAATAATCCGCCTACCTTGCACAAAATAGTTTCCAATATGTGTTAGCCTCAGGGGAAGATGGGACACTTTCTGTCTCGTTCTCTTGAGAAAAAAAACATTCTGTACTTTTCTTCACTTTAAGTCCACACTAAAAATAGTAGCATGTCCTGCACACTAAAAACAAAATGTTTGTTTAAAAATGAACCACTGTAAAGTTACCTTGTCGTAAATAAAATTGTTGTTTAAAAGTTCCAGGTATGGTAACGAATATCTTATTGTTAATGATAACTGTGTTTTTTTTTCAAAACAAGCTTTATGCAGAAAAAAAAATTATTACTTTCGCAACACAGAAACTTGTATTGTTTTCAAAGCAAAATTTTTAAGGATAAAATGTGACACAAAACCTTTGCGCCAAAGCTACTTCGTAGTGAATCATATCAAAACAAGATTTAATTTTGATGTAGCAATGGAAGTGTTTTTACTGTGTGTGAAGCAGCTTATACCACTTAAATTAACGAGTTTTAATTAAACGTAACATTCTTCTAGTTTGCATTGTGCATTTTTTTCTCTTTCTCTCTCAAAATTCTAAGATATTATTTCAAGTCCTGTAAGTGGTCAAGACGATACAGCTCAGGAAAACAGGAAAGTAACGTACAAAAATGGAGGATTTATTCATAATTTTACCTTAGCGATAAGGAAAGGTTTCCGAAATACAAGCACTGCACAGTAAAATTAAAATTCGTGTGTCTGTATGGTAACTGACTTAAATTTGCCAAGAATTTAAAATGATTTAATTTGTATAACTTGTCAAAATATGCTCGGAGTTAACGTTATTCAGTAGTAGTCATTAAACTATGGATATAACTTTAAAAGTGTATTATCTAGCCTTAGTCTTATGTAATATTATTTAACTGTTGCAGGATTTTGTTGCTTAAGTATTTCCATTAGTCATTTTAAACATATACATGTAATACTGATACCGGTGTTAAAGATAACTGTGTTTTTTTTTTCAAAACAAGCTTTATGCAGAAAAAAAATTATCTTCGCAACACAGAAAGTTATATTGTTTTCAAAACGAAGATTATTTGAACCTTGTTACTCAACATTTTCAATGGTATTTTTGTACGTATAGCGTAGAAATGTGTCACGTCATTCTGTTTACTCTCAATGATAACGTCGATTTTGTGAAAATAAGTTGAAGACCAGAAGATAGGAAATTTGGGACTCTATGGTGTAATAAATTCCACGCGCTAGTGTACACCGGAAAAATAAAATGGATATAAGGTACAGCAGACACAGAAATACGGGATGTTTTGCTTCCTAGCATCTATCTTCAAAAATTTTCTTTATTTATCGGCAAATTTTGAACATTTTTTTTTTTCGTCTTATTTTCATTGGCGTATTTAGTTGATACTTTCATATGCGAATGACGTGCTACGTTTGAGTATTTACTACCTTTCAAAAACGCCTATTCAAGTTATTTTTATATTTTACATGCATTTTAGTTATCTCGATTTTCTCACATTTTATTTTAAACTAATTATTTACATTACCATTAATTTAAGTCTAGGTTTTGTGATAATATTTTTTCATTAATTTAAATATGAAACAGACACTCCTTAGCTTCACCACAAGTCAAAATAAACTGCAAAATCAATAAATAAAATCAGTTCTGTTAGAGGAAACAGACTTTCAGCATAAGCGAACTGGGCGTAAAGTGTCTTAAACTAAAATAAATATATTTGTAAATAAATTTTACAACAACAAATAATCCCAAACTCTAGAGTTTGTGGTATAAATCCGATTAAACAGAAACCGGACAAAAGTAAAGGATACGTAAAAACAAAAATTATAAGCTTAAAAACGCATCTCCCTACAAATGTATTCTAGTTCCAGGACTTAGCCTGGAAGTTTCTACTGTCGGAAAAAAATATGTGTCCTAATTACAGGAAGAAAAAGTTTTTTTAATGCCATAAAATAAAAATTTAAGTATCAAGTATTTTTTTACGCTTTTTCTGGGAAAAAAATTAAAGATTCTATCTTACTTTGGTACTCATACAACCATTTCAAAGCAAACAATGAACTAAAACCGGGTTTGGGTATATCATTACGTTAACGGACTTTATACATTCATTTTCGTGTATGTTTACAGTCTCTGACTTCCTTTCTGCAGTTTGGTAACGAGTTTTAGTGGGAGTCATGCGTAAATTAAGTAAGACCTCGCAAGACGATATTTCTCAGTAACAATTAATAAAATGGCGGCGTGGATTGGAAATGTCTGGTGAACACATAGCATCGAATCTTCAAAGCGTGTTAAGACGATGTGAGATGAACAGAGAGCATTGGCATAATGTAAGAATAAGGGAATTTGCAGCATCAAGAGGAAACTTGCTTACCAAGGGCAACGCCCACCACATCACCCAACTCATAAGATTTGCAAGGTAAATTGTGACATTTTATTTTATTTTTTTGTGTCACCGACTAGTTATTGGAAAGCATTATCGATTATATCTATGCAATAACAGGAAACCATTTGTGGCAAAGGCATCTAATAAAATCTACCGGTGCTGGTGGAAGAAGTGTTGCTAAAGGGGCACAAATAAATGGAAATGCAATCTGCGTGCTCTTTCTCCCACTACCTCTTAGCATTTGTGAGAAGTTTACATTGGCCCTAACATTTGGTACTAACTAGAATGTAGGAATCAAGCGGGTGAGTGTTGACTAAGAGTATGGTTATATATATACACATACACACACATACAGAATGTCCAGAAACAAAGGCCTAATAGGCACACCCGTGATTCCTGGGCTAAATTGGAGGCGAAAATGTTCGTGGCAAAATGTTGTACAAAGACATTTTACGTGCACAATGTAGCAACATTTTACCAGAGATAGTCTTCTCTTGCGCTCCACGCCCAGGTACGTTATGCAAATTAAATGCAGAATCACTTTTGGACTGCTCAGGATTTAAACCTGGACCAATAATATTCAGGGCAGAACAGTTCTAGTAAGATAAGTAATGTATCTGTGGAGTGTCATTTTGCCACATTGTGCGCGTGTAAAATGTCATCGTACAACATTTTATCACTTACAATTCCGTCTCCAATTTAGCCCAGGATTCGCGTGGTGGCTTAGGTGGCTTATTATATGATTCTTTATGGACATCCTGTATAGATGTATGTATACGTATATATATATACACACACGCACATATACATACATATATCTATACACACAGCATAGTGTTTTCAAAACGGTGCATGGAAGCAGGAGGACAGAGTACCAAAAAATATTAAGTAAAAAATTTTTTTCATTTTCATAATGTTTCTACAACGGTCATTAGTGACGCTTAACATCAATTTCTGCTATTTTAAGTTTGCAAAAAAAATTTGCTTCAGAATTTTTGAAATTTAAGAATTGTGTTTTATTATCAGTTTTAATATGTTTTAAATTATTTTTGTAAGTACTAACATTATTATATATATTACATATGAAGTATCGAAATGCTTTTATCAAGCACTGTCATTTTCATTTTGTTTCAATTTTTTTTATTCCTTGGAAAATTTAGTTGTTGAAAAATATTGAAATAGAAATAAGTATTTTTGCGAATGACTTAAACCTGAAAGTATTTGGGTATTGAACTGGCGGAAAAACAAAACTTATATTATACCCAAATACCCTTCAATAAACATATTTAAAACATTAATACTTTCTTTCTTACTTTAAGTGTCATTGTAACACATGCCGAGCACTTGTACTAAGTATATTACTGCATTTAAAAATAAACTACGCGAACGAAGTCGCGGGCAAAAGTAATTAGTAGTTTATGCAGGTAAATAGATAACGTGTTTTGAAAATGTCGTAGCCTAAATTTACTATAGTATGAGCTACGGTACACATAATGTCTGCCTTAATATCGTGTATATTTTAATAAAATAAAATTTGCTTAAAATATTAATGTATCTATTTGATAATATTACTTTATTTTTAATTAGATTTTCATGGTATAATTTCTGCGACTTAACTTATTTCATGAACAAATCACCTGTTAATTTAATAAATTAGTTCCTGATAGTTTACTGGCGTTTTTGTGTATATATAAAGTATTCTGTCGTAAAAATATTCTAACAGCGTCGTAAAAATGTAAACACCTTAACTTAGATCTCTCTAAAATCCAACTCAAAGAAAATTAAGGATAATTATTGCATTGTCTCGTGGGAGCGTAAAACATCGAACGGCGGATGGAAAGCCGCACGAAGCCAGCTCAGTTTAGACGCAGACTTGTCGTGGGAAAAAGAAGCGACAATCAATACCAACCCACGCGTTTCTAAAAATACCCCCAGCGAAATGTTGCGTCCTGCGCCACGCAAAACTGCCCCCACCCCCTCATTCATCCGTGCAACGCGGGAATCGCGAGCGTGTTTAGACAGACGACGAGCGATTTTCGCCGTGGGACGTGGAGGGGATTAAATCAGGCGGGCTGTTTGTCGCACTCCTCACCCCCCTCCTACAACACTTCACGACGGGACTGGCTCGAGAAAAGAGTGATCCTGCCGTCGCCGCTTCGTCTGCGCAAATCCTCCGCTCTTGTGCTTGTAGAGCTCTTTTTACCGAACACGAAAGCAGGATATGAGCAATTTGAAACACAAAGCCTTTGTGATTCCGTGTTTGTGAATACGTGAGAGAAAATATTGGCGCAATGTTACGGTTAGAGGAAAATCTGTGTATTTACCCTTCTCGGCTTAGCACACGCATACCGGATCAAATATACGACTTATGCGTTAGGTCTATAGGTTTTCGGTTACATAATAAATTGTTCTGAAATCGAAATTCCTCAACCATTCCAACCAGACCCATTTTAGTGGCATTATATTGCGCTATACATTCATGTATATGAAAGGTTGCATGTTCATTTAACTATGAATTTTTAGATTTATATATATTGACTGCTTATCATTAAAATTTCATTATTCTGAAATATCCACCTTAAGATATCCTATTTTATGTCCCCGTCCCCTAACAAAAATGTGTCAAAAGTAGAAACATTTTATGTTTTCTATTCGTTACATTTAGAAAGCTAAGTAATAAAATTTGCTGTTCTTAATCAAATGAGACCTCTCGAAGACCTTACAAACAATATATATATATATATTTATTTATTTATTATTAAGTATTAATACATTGACGTTTGAGTAAATTTAAACCCATACAATTCGTTTATTAATCATACGTCCATGGTTAGCTTATATTAACTTAAAACGTCAAAAAAAGTGCCTCAAATGTGACCTCTTTATTATAAAATGTCTTAAAGTACTTTGAACCAACGTTTGAACATATTTGTTTTCTTAAAAATGACTACAATATTTGCCTTAGGTTTCAGTTACAAATAAAAAAAAACGTTCATGCAAGTATTTACAGCCGTTTAACTATATCTGTATATTAATTGGCTGTTTTTTAAAGTAATGTAATAATATTGTAAGGACGTAACGATATTACGAGTGAAGTTGTCAATTTTCCACAATAAGATTATTACGGTATTAAAACAGAATTTATTATCTTTCTACCCACATTCTAACCCACCAGAGATATTCATGGTCTTTAGTGAAAATGTCATTCAGATTCGACATAATTCAAAGATTCACTATCTTAAATAGCGTACATATTGCAGTGCATACAAACATGGATAGCGAATGAACGTAAAACTTACACTTATGTTTTCAGATATTATGAACCTCAATGATATTTTATTTAATTACTACTTACATTACTTTAATTTTTGGTAAGCATTATGATAATTATATTTTTGTAGTAACGTATTATTAATTTGTTTTATTACTTAATCCTAGAAATAGATACTAATCATTATATTGATGGAAATGTTTGTGTTACATCGCAAGAAACTCCAGTTAAACTATACATTCATAGATGTTCAATTAACCTGTTACCTATCGCACCAAGTTTAATGTCACCACGTATTCTTGGCATAATGTTTCATCACGTGTTTAAAGTTTAAAACCCAAAGTTTTGAAATAATGCCTGCTTGATTTTATTAACAGAAAGTTTTGTACAACTGAAATTTAAAAATATATGGAAACAGTAAATTACATGGATAAATTTTACGTCTATAGTAAAATCCACGAGAACAGGCAAGTTATGTCCTTTAAATCTTTGAATCCCTGTTTTGTTAAATGAAAATAACAAAGTTTATTATAATAATCTGATCTGCAGTTTTCATTCTAAAATCATGTACAATATTTATCCCAATGTCATATACAGTCAGAAGAGGAATACACGTGCATGAGTTATATCTTTTCTTCGAACCCATTTAGAAGTACCACGAAACTAGATGAATGTACTACAAGATAAGATTACAGAGGTAGAGATTACTGTATTCGAGTGTAAACAAAGTGCTTCAAAATGATATAGATGTGTGCACAAATAAAATTTTGTTAAATTGAAATATTTTAACTGTGACATTTGAGCTAAAAGAAAGAGATAGTTGCAACATAACTGCACGACAACTATTTTCTACACACGTAGGGGAAGCGGCGATGTAGTGGTCAAACCGCACGCCTCCCAACAGGAATATAAGGAAGGGTTCGGCTCCCGGTGGAACTAGTTCCCGATTTTTGCCTGTAGGAAACGTAAAGGACGATTTCCGTTGGCCCGCGAGTTTTCTCGGTGTACTCCCGTTTCCCCTGCCCTATCAAGCTAAATGCATAGTTGTTTTCACAGATACTCTACGTTTGCGTCTGTAACGCACAAAAACTATTGGGCTCTTAGGATGTCGCTTACCGGTGTATGCAAATAGTTAACGAAATAGAGCCACGAATATTTGGTGAAAAGATTTTGCACCACTTTATTTCAGTGTCCTATGTTCATTTCAGCAGCTATGCTTCGTGCTCAGTGATTGGATGTTGTCACTCTCGCTTGTCCTGGGGTTCTACTGGCAAATCACAGACTAGGTTGTCACTATAACCACGGTCGTAGAAGGACAGGTCTGGACACTAGCCTATCTACTAATGTTTTTTGCTTGACCCCTTGTTGTTTAGCTGCGATTCACCAAGTTACTGAGAGTGTTGTGTGTCTTTGGCGCGGCAATTAGGGCTGTCGGGTTCGAACTCTGCCCACTTATTCCAGTTTATACATTACTGTGTATTGTAAATAAAGATTGCTGGAGCCATGCTACAGGATTGTGAGCGAAGGAGGTATTTCATAAATTGAAAAAAAAAATACGTTTTGATAAATTGTTTATCTTGATAATGTAAACACAGGAAAAAAGTGTGAGGGAAGTGGGCGGAGTTTGAGTATGACCACTCTGATTGCAGAGCCAATGACGCTCGCACAACACTCTCGGTGACTTGGTGAACTGCAGCCAAACAACATGGGGGTCAAATTTCCAGGCGAGTGTTGAGACCTGTTCTTCTACGGCCGTGATTATAACCTTACAGTCAAATGAGAGACGTGTGTGAATAAAGACATGCTGCCAATAACCATGAAGCAAAGCTACCGATGTGTACGTAAGGTACTGAAACAAAATGAATGTATATATTTTTTTCCCGACAAGATCGTGTCTCTAACTATGTGTCAACAACTGTACAGTCACAGACTTAATAGTAATACAGAAGTGAAATGATGTGCCCGCCCTTTTGATATGTGCGAACTTCGCCGCTTATTGGCTGCCCGATGCTGTTGATAACAGCCCGTGTAGGCCTAAGTTTGGCTCCTGCATGTTGCGGCAGGTTCCCTATTGGTCTGGCTGCTGGCTAGCAAGACAGCCACCTCAAACTAATTGGTGGTGGGCGTTTCCGTCACGTTGCTGGCCAACCAAGTCATTTTGCTGGCGTGTGTGACTGAGTTTGCCGTCCTACCGGCAATTTCACTTCTGTATTCCTAAATATTCTGTGACACAGAAGTGTTGCAGGGCTTCGAGACAACCATATACTTTCTTTCCTGATTTTTGTAACTTGACTGTGGTGTTGTCACAAATGAAACCTGCAATTACTAAACGTTTACTTCATTATTTTACCTCTGAACAAACTATCTGCAGCTGACCAGCAGGTCTACTAAAGCCTGGCCCACAACAGTGCACTGCAGACATGTCTTAATACACATTTGAAGACGGATTTGCATATATTTATCTACCATACACGGAATACATTTGTTCTATATCAAATTGCTAGTATTGGAGCCCTCTACACTGCTATATACAGTTTTAAAGACTTATAGTTACCTCTACGAGAAATAATGTTAACTGACAAACAGTTTTTTTACTACTTCTGTTATCTAACGAAGAATACTTACTCTTCAAAAGTTGCCTTTAAGGATCCTCCCTACCTGCACTTCAAATGCGTTACAGCGAGTTACGAGTATTTTTTTTTACAATGCCATTAAACGCACATTACATTTGTGTATCTACGAAGAGAACAAACACTTCAAACTATGTCGCTGCAGTTTTAAAAATTCGGCACGTTTATTAGAAACCTCAACCACTACTCGCGTCTGTGAGATGTTCAGTGATGACCCTCTCATTTAATAAAATAATAGTGGAGATAAAACGTATATACGTTTTAAAATATTCTGCGTCAAGATTTTCATATCCAAAAAGGGCCACGAAAACACCCGGTTTTCCATTTTTGGTGTCGAAAAATAAATGTTAAGAGATACACGGTGGATCTGAAATGAATATACAGACGTGTAAATTTCGTTTAGTGCTAGTTCCAAGCAGACGTAACTTACGCTCGCTGAGCAGTTTGCGAACGATCCTGTAACGGTCGGCGCTCTGCACACAATTCGACGACCTAGGCAGGCGGCTACCTTAACAACGTAGTAAACATGTGGATATCTGTTTTTGAACAGGAATGTGTGCACTTCCTCGTAATTTGCTATGTGTGAAACTGCCACTGACAGAGTTAGTGTTTGGTGCACAAGAAACTGCGTGCTAGCTAATTTACAAGAAATATTGTTTTTTTATCTTTACTGTACCAGTACAATGTAAACAAGGAATGTGTTGTGACATTTGAACAGTTTTTTTTTGTCAGTGAAGGCGTACGATCAAATTACATAGTCATAGTTTTTACACAGTACGCACAGAGAAAAACGATTTGTTGAGTTAACCAAACATTTGTTTGTAGGCTATAAGTGCAACCTACGATGTAGTGTTGATTCACACAAATATTAAGTCGAACGCCAGATTTTGTTAAATCAACAATGTTTAATTGCTGTTTTAACATCTGGGTTAGTTATTTTAACTAAACGAGATTATGAAGTAACAAGACTGCTTTGTTGATTTAACAAAACAATTGCTGTCAACTAAATATTTGTTTAAAACAACACTACAACTTTGGTTGCACGTATATAAACAAATATTTGGTTGAATCAACCAATATTTTTCTCTCAGTGTGGCATCTGTGTACACGAGGGACTAAATATTTGTTTAAAACAACACTACAACTTTGGTTGCACGTATATAAGCAAATATTTGGTTGAATCAACCAATATTTTTCTCTCAGTGTGGCATCTGTGTACACGAGGGAGTTAATAAGTACAGTTGACAACATACTCAGTTTAACTTGCAACACAATCATCACACGCCACTGGTTCAGTTCGTTGCGCCTAGAAACTACGGAGAGGGGTTACACGCGTGTTGGGTCGTCTTCACCACTTCCGCTCCTCTAGGCCTTGAATGTGCAAAATACGTTCACCTAAGTGGGGCTCATTAAGAGATCGTGATACATAATACAACGCTAAAAGCATTTATCTATAGCTGAAGGATTCTTGAAGCCAATTTGTGAAAATTAAACAGTAGCAATCCTAGACAATAATTTTTGCCAGCGTTTAAAACAAAATTGTTTCCAGTGATACGAACTTCTGAGGCACAGTCTCTGACGCCGGAACCTCGTGCATTTAACTGCGGCGCAAGAGATCACACGTAACGAATTAGTAACTCTGCATAACTATTTACTCGTAAAGTTGGCAAATACCATTATCTAGGATTGATATTGAGTATTTTATCAATATTGGCTTCGAAAAAAGCGTAGAAATAAATTGATGATTTCAGCATTTATTTATCTACCACGCACGCTTAAGGTGACCGCCTGGCCTGGATATAAGTATTTTGTGCGTTCGACAGATAGACGTACGGAAGCGGTAAGGACGACACAACATGAGCATCACGCCTCTACCTAGCCTCTAGGCGCAAGTCACTGAACTGGCAAGCAGTCTTCTAGCTCGTGAGTCGCCTATATGAGGTACTCTGTGGTGACCCTATAATTTTATGACGTAATATTAAATATAAAGGTGTATTGTACACATATATACCTTATTAAAAATTCTGTACCCAGCTTTCCATACCTAAAAAGGACTGAAAAAACTTTTTTTTTTTATTTCAATTTACGGGAGGACATGAATAACTTTTAAAGATTAGTTGAGGACATTTAAATGTGTATATACACGTGTCTAGGTCATTCGGGATAAAGTGAGCAGTAGAAATTAAACCTTTGAAAAATATCACTAGTTGTTACTGCTCATAATTCAATATTAACTATAGTTGTCTTACTGATTGAATGGTTGGCAGCGAAATAACGCAATTATGTTCCGTGTATTATCCTTTTTAAATATAACAATACAGAAACGAAATCAACCGAAACCGACTTAATTGTATTTTATATATTTAAACAACTGTTTTATTAAATTGTATTGATTCATACTGACTGCACAATTTATCTCACACGCGCAAACATTAAGTGACATGTCCTGTCGTTAGCCGTTACGCGCGGAAAGATACGAGTTGGCGGAAAATTGAAATTAAACCGAACTTTTTTGAGTGCTCACATTATACTTAACCACCTTTAACGTTCTTTTTAAACGATATTCCTTAGCAGACGTCACCCCCGCACGTTTAGTAGTTTTCGAATAAGCTTCAAGTTGCCGAAGCTCTGCACGCCGCTCGACGCCATGTACAGGCGGCACCTTTAAAGTTGGCAAGCATGTCTTCAAGGACCACCATCCATCGAATCCGAAATCAATATTTACGTCTCCACGACTCCCGATTCATGAGCTCCTAACGACCACTCCTCGAATAGCACTGCGTTATTCATTGCAGCCTCCACGCTTTACCATTCCCCGGGTAAGTTAACGCACTGTAGGCACGAATTTCAAACTGCATACATGTCTAGTATATTATACGACCGTGTACCCAGTTAATATAGACGAATCTTCAAGACGTAGTGAATATCAAACAAAAAAGGTTGTGATGACAGAGTTACCAACCTAAGAACTTTACCGTCCATGGGAATAAATAAACTATAGCCTAACTAGAGATGGTGGTTTATCGTGGAAAAAACTTGACTGTTTGCTGGGTTTCAAAGTACATTCAGCTTAAAAAAGATTACTGGTTTTCGCTTGTGCTCATAGCTATTTGACTGAGCCAATAAGAATCCCGCTATTGTAATATGTGATGCCTACTATAGGTCTGCAGACAGCAACGTTGTCCCCCCCCAATCAACCCAGTCAACATGTCACGTGAAACTACAATGTTTTCAAGGGTATGTTGGCACAAAAATTGATAAATGGCTAATGTAAAACCAACAGTTGAACAGTCTTTGGCTACAAAAATCCAATACAAAATGCCACGAAACAAAATATGACATCATAATTTGTTATACAAGACACAATACATAAAAAAGAATGAATTAACACTTGAAAATGCACAGAAATCGTCGCATAAATTTAAAATTTTCCGTATTTGGGTGCGTTATAAATGGACAGAAATAATTAGGCAGCAGCAATCCGTCCTGGAATACTTTTAAAATGAGAAATAAATTTTTCTGCTAGTTCAGTAAAGTATTTTTGTTTAATTTGTGTGTAGGACAGTTGACATTACATTAGGTAATGAAAACAGTATTAATACCTTAGTAAGAAAATAATCTGAACTTTATGTTTGTGTATGTCCTTATCTTGTGCATAGGTAGATTAAACTTATTATATTATTTTAGAACAAAAATTTTAATATTAAATAATAAAATGCTTGAACAAGTCACAATTTATGAGAAAAGTACCAAAACATTAATATTCCGTCATTTTTAAAGATGGCGTCACGTTCGCTACTTCAAGTGGTATGATAATGATATTCTGCACATTTTTCTTCAAAGTATAGTAAAATAATGACGTCTATTGCACTATAGATTCCCTGGAATATTTACGTAAGCAAGCACGATGTGATGAAGTAGTAAAGAAAAGAATAGGAAAACAACCACTTAAATATGTTTTGTTATCCAAAACGTAACAGCACGTTGTAACAGCAAAGTACTCTAACAACCAAATTTTAAATTCAGTATTTTTGTTCCTTCCAACATTCCATGAAGTAAACTTAATACGCCTTCGGGAAATTTTAATGAGGCAACGTGGGTCACGTCAATAACCGAATGGCTAAAAGAAAAGCAAATGAGGAAATTTCATTCCAAACAATTCCGTAAAAGTCTGTTTACAATAGTCTGAAAATAAGAAATTGCACAGTAAATAAAGCATGGAAAGAAATAATAACTGCAACAAATATTATCTGTGTTTTTAAAGAAATTCATTGCTCTAATTGGGGATTAAAATCTTAAATGTCAGAGCATTAAAAGGACTTATTTAATAATACGACATAATTGGTAATGTGTTAGTTTTTTAGAAAATATGTGTATGGTTTTAATTATCACGATTTTTTTATTACAAATACGAGTACACAAATAACTTTTGTGTAATTAGCAGGACTGTAGTTTTGCTCATGAGTTGGTGCCTTATTTAACTGAACATTTAATGCACATTTCAATGTATTATTTATTTTATTTGAAGTTATTAACAAAATATTTAACTTCATTTTTTAGTTCAATATTTAATAACATGTGATTTGAGAACAGTCAGAAATATTATCATTTAAAAGCTTTAATGTCAGATTGTGTAGCTTGAATAAATTATTGTTCCTTACAATCATTCCCAAAATTAGTTAATGTCAAGGACTTTAAATTGTTTATTTTGTGGAGATTTCCTATCTCAAAGAATTTATTATTTTCATATTCTGAATATATTTATTTTATTAAAATGAATCGTGAGTAATAAAAACCCGTAAATTATAGCTACATGGAAAAATTGCACTCAACTAACTATGTATAGAGTAGAATTTATAACAAAATATATTAACACAAGCTTTGACTGGTGTGCTGTAAATGAAGCAGCGTGTGTTGTTAAGTATATTGCGACCATACTATATGTTATAACACTCAACAGAATATAGTTGGCAGTAAAACCATAAAACAAATATCACGTCAGTATAATGGATCACGTTCACCAGCTTTGGGTTTATCCATCAACGTTTTATGAGAGTCGTACATCTGTAGCTAGTTATATTAAGTAACCTGTTGGGTTAAATTGGTTTGCTCAGTAACGAAACCAGGTTTGCTCGATAAACATTTTATATCTAAAAGCCTGAAAGCAACTCTGTGTCTCGCGACTTATCGGACGCATTAAAACTCTACTCCGGATACTTTTTGAATGCCTCAAGCTGAAATGTTGTCTTGTCTAGGCTAACCTCGGACATAATATGACTGCCTCTTGTATAATCAGTCTTAGATATTTAATAACTGGCCCTAGTGTTCTGCGGATCGGCATGAGACGTTAAACTGAGCCCATTCATGATGCACCGAGTGACTGATTGGGGACATTGCCGACTAAAAAAGTACATCAACATGTTAAAGGGGTAAGTTGTGGTGTCGAGCAAACGACTGGAATATTCAATCCTCGATAAAAATCTAAACTACTCATCTTATTTCAATGAAATTTTTTGGCCGAGCGAATATTCTATTAGATAACGTCTATTTATGTAGCACTGGACGGTAGTACGCTATGCTTTTGAGTAAAAAATAAAAATGGTTATATTGATAAATAAGGGATATAAATCACAAAATCCGTAAAAATTTTAAATTGTAATATTTATAACTTTTAATATGACAATATCCAGGACTCTACTCCTAATAACCAACTTTCAAAAATATACGCATTTTGATTTTAAAGTAGATTTTCTAACCGAAAATCTTTGCACGATATGTTTAGAGATGTTTCCTTAAAAGCTATCCAAAAACCATTTCCTTTGCAGTCTCAAACGTTAACGTTTGAGAATGAAACTGATGCTTATTCTGACTTCCAATTTTTCATATTGTTTCTTTTTATTTTTGGGGGGAGGGGGTTACACCGAGCGAGGTGGCATAACGGCAACGCAGTACAGAGAGCCACGGTTTGTTTCCTGGCTCCAGCCATTCTAATTTTGGTTTCTAGAAGCTTGCCAAAATTGCTCCAGACGAATGCTGGAAAGGCTCTTACAAAAATCCATGGCTGACACATTCCCTTCCCTGTCCATTTTTTAAATTAATCGTAGCCGTCCCTGATGACCTAGCTGACGACAAGACGTAAAGCCCAGAAAGAAAGAATTAAATATTGTATATTAGCACCAATCGCTCGAAACTGAGTACGTCCAAAATAATTATTTATTTAGTCGTTAATTTAATTTTTAAACTTTGCAACCCCACATAACAATATGAGATAAGCATCCCGTACTGCAAAATTTTGTTTTAATTATCAAAAACTAACAATAAAAAGATGCGTTAAAAATAATTTTGTTGTATATTCATGTCGTTTAACGCAATTCAAGTGATCTGATAAGACTCGAACTGCAAAACTTGCAACAGTACAACCACTTCTGTGATCTTAAAATAATTTTTGCAATAGGGTTGTATTAAAAAACCGATGTGTTTTTGTGGCTTTACGTCATTGTTAGCGTATGTTGCCGAGTCGCAGAAAACATACCAATAAAAAAAGGTCTAATCACATAAAAAATGCAACGTCAGTTTATAAAACAACTTACGTCGCTTTGGATTTCTGAAAAGGCACATGTTGTACTCTAAATACAGAACTCATTATTTCTACAGCCCATTGCAGTCAAATTGTAAATGGACAACTAAAGTTATTTTCAAGAGCTAATTATTGCCGTCTCAAAAATCATATTCCAGACATACTTTCGAATATCGCTGGAACAATATTACATCTGTACATACACACACTTGAGATATATATATATATATATGTATATATATATATATATATATATATATATATATATGCTTGTTATAACCTATGGGGTTTCATAAATTTGTAACACGGCATAAATAACGTGCTCCGACCGAATAAATTAAAGTAATCCGGCACATATTTTCAAGGTACATAAATATGCTGAAAATATTGCAGAAAAACATTTACTTTTCACATGAAACGAGACAAAAAACAGGCAAGTAAACGAACTAGCAGCGAATATAAAAGACAAACAGATGTAAGAACGAACAAAACTGGTGACAACAAAAAAACTTTTCTCCAACGAAATAGTAGCGACATTCCACAAGCGACGAACTGTTCCCTTCTTCAGGTCAACTCGGTTGTAACAATGAGAAAGTAAACATTTTTTAATCAACCCAGTACTCTTTCCTACCTGATATTTCTAGTATTAAAAAATTAGGAAATTGCAACTGTAGCATACGGTAAACCAACTCGCACGGATTCAAACCACTGGCAAATACTCAAAAGCTGGGTCAAGAACCACTCAGCTGAGAAAATATTGCTTAAATTTCCAATAATACTACAAATGAATAATTATTTCTTGGGAACGGTCACTCTAATAGTATAAATAAAAGCATATTTAACAAATCTCACGACAAACGTCGGCTAGAAACAGAACGAACATTAGCTATGTAAACTTTCTGAATTTGGAAAGAAAGACGTACTCAAAATCTATCACCCAAAAACCGATTACCAAAAAATTTTGGCTCCATAAAGCAAGATTATCAAGAACAATCGCATTTTTCAGAGTAAACTTACCAATTCCAAGTGAATATAATTTTACTAGGTTTTTGCGGGCTTTGAATTTTAAACGATAATTTAAAATCAATAAGTTGTAATTTATTCTAAGTAGCATCAGCTTACTATCAATAACAAGTGAATACTTATCAATTGTTAGCAGCATTGCTTTCACGTGTCTTTGATACTTCTGTACCTCGAATTGTGTGGGTTGTACAGGCTTTGTGTACGACACCTCCTTGGCATTATCTAAAAACCATATACAGTATATATGTAGCATTCTGATATTTTTAACGCCTGAAATTCATTACACAAATGAGTTCACTTGTTCTTTGTACAGTAGCTAGCTGATGTGCATTCACACGTCACCGTTGATAATTTGATGTTCGTTAATAAAATGGCATCGTATTTCCTTTAGCTTAAGAGGGCGTGATATATAATTCAGAACTAAAAATATCAGTTTGAAATTGTAGGTTTCTCGAAGCCAATTAGCAAAAATCAGCAATCCTAGACAACTTTCTGAGCAAAAATTAGTTCTCGAGTAATGTATTTCTGAAGAACAACCTCTGATGCCGAAATTTCATACATTTAATAGCTGCGCAAGAAGTTACGCTTTATAAACGGATAATTTTGGATAAATATTTGTTCGTAAAGTTGGCCGCTGGCTTCATTTAGGATTGTTGTTTTGAATATTTACAATACTGACATTCAAATATGTGTAGGCTTGAATCTGAATTTTCAGCCTTTATTCATGAAGAACACACTCCCAATTATTTCAAACGCCAAAACGAGTCGAATATTAAATTCGTTTCAAAATTGTAAGCCGAGCACATTTATCATCAGTTTCCGGCACATCACGTTACGATGAGGTCTAAGGTGTTCGAAGGGTCGCCCATTGTAGAGCTGAGTATAAACTTAACTTAACTAAGTAAACAGAAGCTCTCCTCTTATCTAAATTGTATAGTATAACTTTGCAGTATTCTGTAAACTAAACTACGTAGAGTAAAAGCATCGTAATTAGGTTATCATATTTAATTTAACCGTAACCCTCACACTTAACTTAACCACTTAACTATTTTCAGTGTAAATTGCCTACATCTGGCTACAGCCACCCAAGCATTACACATCATGTCTAAAACATAAATAATTTTACAGCAGTACCGAATTGTATGTACGTATATATACCATTAGTTTCCTTTATATGACGCAAGAATCGTCGTCAGTACTGAAGACAGTGACTTGGGAATATTGTTCTCTTCTCAAGCTAGTTCTGTCTCTCACAAGACAAGTTCGCATCCAACGGAAATATTCGCGGGAGTCTCAAGAGCGTTATAATGATATCTCGCGGTGGAGCGAAGATGTCGTTCCGAGGCCCTCTACGTCTTCCTTGCCCTGTGAGTAGTTTCACCGAGAGTGTTCTCTTCCTTTTCTAAAATCATTCCAGCGCTCCTTCCTCCGTGAACGTGGGGGTCTTGTGCCTTCACAGTCCTTGAGCAAGGTCATTGTTTTATACGCGTAAGTTCGTTCCAAATGAAGGCGCACATGGAAAAACGAATACAGCAAAAAAATGACTATTCTAGTCTCTTTTCCCGTAAAAGCTGTAATAAATCAAATTAATGTAAAGTGCACAAGTTTCCCTAAATCAAATGTACCTACAGTGCATGCACATGAGAACATTTTTTCTTTGATGAAATGAAACCATTTATAGACCCAATTTCTTACATATGTCTGTGAATAACTCGCGTCACTTGCAACATCATGAAAAACTTAGAACTGTTATTTCCGTTACACGCCGTTGTTAATACAATATTTAAAAAAGCGGCTGCAGAACCTTAATCTTCCACTTAGTTTCCTCTTATAAGGTATTCCCGTGTACAGTTTGACAGTTTAAAGTCAAGCATTTCTTTGAATTCGATTTTTATCACAAGAACGCCCAATTAACGGAATAATATGTTTGGTTATAGGCGGTTCAGAATAAAGTGAGCACTCAAACAAGCCCTACTAAATTGATATTTGAAGCCAGTTCGTATATTTCCGCGCGTAACGGTTTAACGACAGTAAATATTTAATATCTCATGACACGTCAATTATTGTTTGCGCGTGTAATATAAATTGTGCGACCGGTAGGAACCTATATAGATTGATAAAATGTTTTACTAACCATCTAATACACAAAAATGCCAATTTCAGTTTATTTTACTTCAGTGCTGTTGTATTTGAAGGAATAAAAAAATTTAACAAAAAATGTACTACAAAAATAATTACCTCTATTTTTAGACTACTTAGAAGACAATCAAAATATTAGGATAGTCATATACAATTATTGTTATTTTTGGAGTCGACACCAGCCAAGGTTAACAAACGTGTAACGAAGAATACGAAGGTATACATTTAATTAAATGAAATTTAACGTTCACTGCAACTAAGTATTTCTTAATCGACACAAAGACAGCAGCCACGCGGCGTTGAAATGCACAGGGTGCAGCGGCGGGCGTATACGGTGGGGCTGAGAGGGGAGCACCTGGTTAAATTAGGTATTGCTACATTATCGAATTAACGTCAGTTTAAAACAATTTTGTCAAATTCAGGAAATTTCGTAAAATTTCTTAAAATCTTGACTGGCACTGACTCAAAAATAACAATAATTGTATATTACTGTCCCAATAAATTGATTGTATTCTAAGCAGTCTAAAAACACAGCTAATTATTTTTTTACCTTTCAGTGCATCTTATTTCAGGATAGATTTTTTAAGTCGGTGTTATTTTTTGTTAAAAATTTCTTATTCCTTGATTTTTTTACGGAATTCCGGTGTTCTCCTCAAGAGTGAGCGATACTCACTGTCATGAATTTATATATTTTGTGTCATAACATTTCTTCTGTGTATTTTTTTTAACTTTAACCTAACTACGGAATAGAATACATATTGATAGAATTTTAGACACCATAAATCGTTGTTTTCCGTTACTGCTGTTACAGATCGAATTGCAGTTAGAAAAATATTATAACAGTAACGAAAAAACAGATTAATGTTGTCTAAAATTCTATCAATATGTATTCTATTCCGTAGTTAGGTTAAAGATCCAATAATTAACCCAGAAGAAAAGTTATGACTCAAAATACAAAACTCAAGGGGTGACTATCGCTCGCTCTTAAGGAGTTCCGTTATGCCTTCGCAGTCCAAATCAGACCAGAAAGTCCTTGACCGTAGTTAGGTACCTACCCAGTCTTGGAATATCTTTTTCACAATATATTTCGTATTCGATTTGTCTAGGTGGGGTCGGTCCCCGGATTTTCGCAAGAAGGAATCGTGCCGGGCGATGCCACTGGTCGGCGATTTTTCTTGGGTCAAATGCCAATAAAATTGAAATGGTACCTACTTTCAAATATCCCCTTTCCAACAAATAAGAAAATAATTTCCAAATTGGTTTATGACGGACTTCTGAGGTAATAAACATAAAAAAAATGCAACCGAATTTGTAACCTCCTCTTTTTTTTAAGTCGGTTAAAAATACACGAAACTGCTTTCGGCAATTCACTGCCAACCATAGAAAGAGTAAGGTAACTATTGTTAATGTTAAAATATATGCAGTAACGGCTAGTGATATTATTCAACGTATAAGAGTCCCATACAATTGCCGCACGACCATTGTTGCAGCTTGTTAGGAGTAAGTTTTTCTAAGGGATACTACTAATCGTGCGTTTGATATCTTTATCTACGAAAAGAAAACACATTTAAAACTAAGCTTTTCTATTCTTGTTATTTAGATATCATGCTTAGAAACATTGTTTTGAGGCACGTGAAAATGGCCAAAAATGGCTTTTCCAGACTGCAGCAATGTAAAAAATACAAACTGTGATTGTAAAACGAAAATAGAGAAGCATACTTTGGACTTTACTTTAAACTTTCTATAAATAAAATAATAAGGTCACCGCTTCTTAAAGTCCCAAAGAAAAAAGCCAACGACCGAAACACTGCACGCAGTTTTCGCGCTCCGCGCATAAAGGCGATGCCGTTGTTAACGCACGAGCTAGTCTAGCTCTTCTCGCCTGCCTGCTTCTGTACTTCAGACGCTGCTTTATAGCGTGCGCTGTATAGGGCTCGTAAATCTTTAGTGCTCACTTTATCCCGAACGACCTATATAAAACCACATGTATTCAAATAGTTGGAACACATATGCATTTATTAATTTTACGCTTAATTTACTATGAGTAATTTATCATATTAATTTTCTTTTTGCAGCCTATACTTTAAGTTTTAATTAATTTCGTCTCTTTTGCAAGAATGCAGACGTTTGGTTATCCCAACATGTATTTTTCAAAATGTAGTAAGCAGTTTAATTCAGAATAGGGCGTTTTCAAGTCACCAAAAAATGTTAAGCTAGACTAGATTTAGCACGTCAAGCACGCGAGTCTATGATAGTAAAATCTTCACAAAAATTATCGCTACGAGAGGCGAATAAAACGCAGAATTATACGTGTTGCAGAGACATTTGAGAAGAATGCAACTTGTTTATAATATGTCACTTTAAAAGCAAGGTTTGGCAGATAAGACATTTTTCGATTAACAGCTGTGAGGAAAGTTAGAAAAATTCGCAATTCTCTAACGAAGGGTTTCCGACCGATATTCTCACATTTATTCCCTAATATGTTGCCATCTATAAAACGCTGAAAAAGCCAATCGCTGATAACTTTCAAGTTGGTTTTCAAGAACATTTATAAATTCGCGATTTTTAACCAAATTCATAATAAGTCGAAATCAAACTGTAAAAAATTGTGCTGCTAACGTATTCCAATTTATGCCTACTTTATATGATATAGGTCTAACGTAATTTAATTCTCGAGATTTATTTTCTGTAATGTAAACAGTAACTTTTTATCATCTTCAATAATTAATATACAGCCATTTTTGCTGTTTATTATTCTATTATTACCTACCGACTGGTAAAAGTTTTGGAAATTTTTACAGATTTCATGGAACTTTTATTTGAAATCGTGCAGGGAGTTAGCATTTAGGTTTTCCGTCGTACTGATTTTCCTATGATAATTAAATTGGCGATTATATAATTTTGTTACAAACAACACTCCAGCGAATACTAATGCATGCATCGATCTCAGTTACGTTTGTACCTTGCTAATATGTTTTGATACACTGTTAGAAAAAATTTCCGAGAAATTACGAAAAAGTACAGGCAAAAAATTATCCAGAAATCTTCGTAAAATAACGGACACTCAGTTTTGTTTGATTATGGAAACCTCCGTAAAATTACGGACAATCAGTTTTTCCTCACAAAAATTTAACTTCTTTAATTTTCTTGCTCCCGATTTTCCATAAATATGAAATACTCTTATTTGTTTTTTCTCGAGACTTTGACACACCATTTATAAGCTAGAAAAATGTCTCGACTTTGTCGGGATTCGTACTTACACCCTCAAAACTACCAGGCAGACTATCTAACTGCTAAACCACAGTAACAAAATAGAAGCGAGTTCCACGCTGGGGTAAAAGACCAACTTTATACGAGACAATTTTGTTTTTGATATCCTGATTTCACAGAATTTCATCACTACCATTACCAGAAAAAAAAATGTTCGGCCATTTGCCCATGCACTATACGAGTCCTTGGCTGTATTGCTCGTCTCTCCGCATCTCTTCTCTTCGTTCCGTACCAGTATGAATGCACATATACTCTAGGAGTCATACTGATCATTAATACCAGCATTTTTTAAAGAAAAACAATAATATATGCTTTACAATTTTATAAACATATTTCCACGAATTTATGGAAAGTTACGGTCATGCATCCGTAAACTGGTAATACAGACAAACTTCCGTAAACAAAAAATTACGGAAGCCGCTTCCATACAATTACAGTACTTTTCTGTGAATATTTTCGTGAATTTACGGAATTGTTAACAGTGTATAGGGCCTTCTGTAATATGTAAAGTTCGTTTCTGATGTATCACGTATGTGTTGTTCTGAATGTACAATTTTATCATCGTCTGTAATCTGCTTTCTTTCCGAAGGTAAACATGTTTGGTACTTAGAATATGTTAAATAATATTGTAAAGTAACTCCAATTTCACATTCTACAGTGCAATTCAGTCGTTAGGTAAGCTATCGCACTGATTACATATTTTAACCACTTTTGCTTCGTTTTTGTCTTGGAGTAAATATGATTGCATTGTCACCGATTTTCTTAAAAGTTTGTAATTTAAATTTTTTTACCTTAAAGCGAGTGCGTCTGTAGCCCAGATAATTTTATCACTTTCACAGAATTAGCATTTTCACACCCATTTGCAAATAAAAACTCAGCACTGGAAGTAATAACCAAAGTGCATAGGTATCGCCGTCTGAAATCAAAATAAAATACATTTTATAATTTTTATTAAAACGACTCTTTTCAGAAGTAAGAGTGATAAAAAATTATAAACAAATTGGTTAAAAAAACAAGTGAGCATTTTCCTAAAGCTACATGACTAATGTTAAAACAATTTTTGTTATTTAAATGACGACTCTGATGTAAATTCTTTCCAGTTTGAAAGGTTGTTTATTCCCATTATAACTACTATAAATATAAACAAAATGCAGACGGCGAGAAATTTCTTGAAGAATACTGATATATAAGAAATGTTACCAATTGTTACACAATATTATTATATAACTATCTGAACTACCCAGCGTTGTCCGGGTAAGAATATATCACACGCAAACGTCTCGTTGTCGCCTAATGCCGTTCTGAGCTGGAAAGTATACGTATCACAGTAGGATAACAGAATAATTGAGAATGATCCAGGAAATTTTTCACTTCCGTTTCAGATTTTTTAAACAGTTTAAAATGTTCTCAAACGTTCCAAAATAGGATGTCCCATCGATGGTCCGAAAATGTCTGGAACATTCTCGATCATCCTAGGGCGTTGTATGGTATTCCGAAACGCTTTACATTCTTCAACATTCTAGAACCTTCTAGAAAATTGAGGAATACTCCGGCATTCTATTTCCAAACTGACCCTATTTCGACACCTATATCTCCGAATGCGACTCCTGTAGATACAAAACGAACGCTACTTGACCTATGGGGATGAAGGGCTACCATACCATATATTCCACACGGCGCAGAGGTAGTTGGTTGCGAAGTTATAGCGATATGCGCCGTAAAACAACACCAAATTCAATTATATATATTGATGTCTAAAACTGTAATTTCAAAACTAATATTTCCAAAATTAAAAGTGAATGTTTTATATATTTATTTCTATTGTAATATTTCGTAAAAAATTTTACGTAGAATAATTATTGTTTGACAGTGTTGCCTTCGAAGTTGGTCCACTGATAATTCATTCATTTTAAGATATATTCCCCGTTTAAAGTCTGTGGCTACAAGTTCGGTAAGAAGTGTCCTTAAGATGGCCGCTTGGGCGAATATAATTTGTGCATTCGAGACCTAGAAGTGCAGAAGCAGTAAGGACGATAGTATGCGCCTCCCCCTAGTCTCTAGGCACAAGTGACTTAACTAGCGTGCAGTCTTGTCGCCGATAACTGGCTTCTATGAGACATTCAGTGGTGACCCTGTCATATTCTGACGTAATATTAAATATAATGGTGTGTTGCATACGCTTATACCTTTAAAAAAATTCGGCGACAAGAATTTCATACCTAAAAAGGGAAAAAGGGCAGCAAAAAACACACATTTTCGGGAGTGAGAAAATATACTTCACAGATAAATGGTGGAGTTGAAGTGAAAAAAAAAAAAAAAAAAAAAAAAAAACGTGTTACGTTATTGGAATGATATGCCTAAACATACATTATTTACATGTGCTGAGCAGTTTTCGAATAAACACGTAACGGCCGAATCTTGGCACACCTCTCGGTGGCTTGGGCAGGCGGCCACCTTAAGAGGATGTGGTACATAATTCAACGCTAAAAGCATTAGTCTATAATTGTAGGATTCTTGAAGCCAATTTGCGAAAATTAAACAATAACAATCCTAGACAATAGTTATAGCCCACGTTTTAAACAAAATTGTTTCCAGTGTTACGAACTTCTGAGGCACTATATCTGACGCTGGAACCTCGTGCATTTAACTGCGGCGCAAGAGATCACGCGTAACGAATTAGTAATTTTGGATAAATCTCTACTCATAAAGTTGGCAAATACCATTATCTAGGATTGTCATTGAGTATTTTATTCATATTGGCTTCGAAAAAAGCGTAGAAATAAATTGATGTTTTCAGCGTTTATTTATCTACCACGCACTCTTAAGACTATATTCGTGTGAGGAGTAGAGGGACGTGGAGATATTTTATGGCCTAAGCTTATGTGATGGTGATGTGAAGTGAGCATGAAGCAGTGACGGAACACAAGAGCAAAGAAAACGTGTTTGGGAATAGAAATTTAACTAGACAAGACAATTGTTTATTACATGGCAAGTTTTCCAAGCGTACTCAGAATTAAATGTCTATTGTACAAATAAATAATTAAAATTGATTTGTGCACTACTAAGGGCGTTAGTCTCGTAAAAATTATTTTTTTTTATGTTGTGCGAAACTCTGTTCATCATTTACACATCAGATAACTTGTCATTTTCCCAAGTAAAAAAAATTAGACCCCATAATTTTTGCATTATCACTCATCAAACTCACAAAATGACTGTTGCGGTGTAGGGAAAACAAAAATAATAATAATAATAATAATTAACTTGTGAAATTAAAATTGGAGGAACTGAAAGTCAGTGTATTATTGTATTTTATGACGTGTTTGACAAGAGTTACTTTTGAAAAATTTAGCAACATTCACAACACAAAGTTATGCAAAACTTTTACTCATTTTTATCAAAATTTAAAAATACAAAAATGTATCATGTGTAACCACAAAGGTGTTTTGAAGTAGCTCATAGCATTTAGTATTAATGTGAGTTGTCTCATTTCTGCAAGTTAATTATTTTTCTTAATTTTCTCTGCACGGCAACTGACATTTTTTTTATTTTGATGAGCGATTATGAAAAAATTATGGGGCATAATTTTTATTTTGGGAAATTACATGTTAGCTGACGTGGAAACATTTAACAGAGTTTGGCACAAATATAAAAAAAAAATATTGAATCTACGCCTTAAGTGGTGCTCGTTTTTATTTCGGTATACAAATTAAAAACATTCAAATACTGCCCTTATGAATGTTATTTAACAACATTACTGACAAGTTGGTGAGCTAACTGCTAGGGAGGTCCGAAAAAAGTTTTTGTGTACATAGAGTTACGCTAGGGTAGGATTAAATTTTATCTGTGTGCACGCTCAATTTTGTTTTCAGAAAATTACATACGTATTCTTGAAGTAAAACATTTCATTGAAAATTAAAAAACCTTGATGAGTTAGTTTGTGAAACATACAGTATATCACATAATTCTAACTCTATCAGTAGTTTTCGCGAAAAGATTTTTGCCCCACTTTGTTTCAGTGGCTTACGTGCACACCTGTAGCTCAACTTCGTGATTATTGGCAGAGTGTTTTTGTGTAGAGTCGTTATTCATTTGACTGTACCAATCAGTACACAGATAACTGCGACACACCACGTCTGTGATTTGCGGGTTTAACCTCCACACGCTGGGTGTTACGGCATATAATCATTGACCACAAAGCCGAGATGCAGGTGCGCACGTAAGGCACTGAAACAAAGTGCTGCAAAAATCTTTTCGCGGAAACTACCGGGCCCTATCTACCAGGTACCAAATAATACGAAATACGTTTTTAGACATCAGTGTGAAATTATGTTTTAAAAGAAAATATATATTATATCTCTCTGAGATTAACATACTTAAAGTAACTACAGGAAAATACTTTTGCCCCTTTTTAGCTCCTTAATTTATGACCAATACCAAAAATTATTTAAATAAATTGGCATACACTGGTGTATGCAGTAACATAAATAGGATAAACACATTATATATCTGAGGGTTCAGGAAGTACTGAGAATTACGTGAAAGCACATTTGATTACTTTTTACAATATGACACTTTTAATTCCGGAAGAAAAATTCCCCTCGGAATACTAGTCTTAAAATTGTCGTTTCCAAGTTCGCCGCTTTTATGGCCATGTTTACGTGTGTATTAAATTTTTTTTTCCTATCGTATAAAACAATACTAGCAAACATTTCTCATTAACACTACATCATGTTTTCTTCAGCATTTCAGAATATGTTGAGATTGCATGTTTATTTATCTTTATGTTTTATGGATATGTATATACAAGCTTATAAAATGTGTTAATTGTTTTTCAGTGTCTAGTTACACGATATTTTGTAATTTATATTATTTTTAAAATGTTGAATTTCGTAATACAAGTTACATCCTTTAGTCAAATTGTGCGTTTATGTCACTTTGGGTCTAACAGAATGACTATAATGTTTCAGTTCTATAGTGTTTTACAATGCATTTAACAGGCTGTTCATTTTAAAAATTCTCTCATCTAATATACTGTCAAGCCATTCATACAAAATGTTCATTTAAAACCACACTTCAATTAACAACAGTAATTCGTTCAGCAAAATATTATAATATTTCTCTGTACGCGATAGTTCGTCGAAAAATGTCTAAAAAATATATTTATTTGGTTTATACTATGCAAATATAAATATGTTTGTCAAGTAGAGATATTTCCTTAATTTCGCAAAAATGTTCCACTTCATAGATTCCTATGTCATCGAAATAATTATTAACATTGTGTTTACTTAGTACGGTTTGTTGTATACTGACGGGAGAAACGGCAATGTTTAAAAGTTAATGTTATCTCTCTCTTTTTTTTAAGAATAACGGTTAGGCTCTATGTAAATAAATAACACATTGGAATTTCACCTATCTGACTAATGCCTTTCGGAAGTCTTGTGGTACAACATGTTGTAATATGTTGAAACAATCAAGTTGTTTCATTATGGTCTCTTTCTGATTGAATTATGGTGTTGTTGACCCGGGGGAAGTAATTTTTCGTTAATAAACAACATGGCTGCCACGCGATCACAACTTTATTAATCGAATTAGAACGCTTCCGCGTTATAGTAGAGGGGGTAAAAAATGAACCAATCGAGTTACCAGTGCACTTTCCTAAATGGGCGAGGAAACGGAAGCATCTCGTACCGCACACCACGCTAATGAAACTCGATTACATGTTAGGAAAGTGTTGTTTGCGTTCTGGGCGCTTCTAGGAGAACTGCGCACTTCAGAAACTGCTGAGACGTTACTCCCTATACCCAATGGTTAGGGCCCGGTAGTTTTCGCGAAAAGATTTTTGCCCCACTTTGTTTCAGTGTCTTACGTGCACACCTGCAGTTCAACTTCATGGCTATTGACAGAGTGTTTTTGTTCAGAGTCGTTATTCATTTGACTGTGCCAATCAGTACACGGATAACTGTCACACATCATGCCTGTGATTTGCGGGTTTAACCTCGACACGCTGGGTGTTACGGCATCCAATCACTGACCACAAAGCAGAGATGCAGGTGCGCACGTAAGGCACTGAAACAAAGTGGTGCAAAATTCTTTTCACGAAAATTACCTGGCTCTACCAATGGTGTATGATGTGTAGAGCCAGTGATTTTTGGCGTAACGAATATTGTAACAGTTTGTTTAAACTCCTTGCGTCACATACCGTTCTGCTTCATGTTTATTGGCAGAATTTGTAAGATGTAGAGGCGTTGTTCATTTCACTGTGCCAACCAAAATGATGTCACTGCGACAATACACGTCTGTGAATTGCGGGTAGAATATGACCAAGACTCTGATAGTTAAAACAACCAATCACTGACCATGAAGCAGAGCTGCAGGGGTGCACATAAGGCACTGAAACAAATTGATACAAAATTATTTTCGCCAAAAATCTCCGGTTCTAATTATGGGTATCGGTTCACCACATACAGAACACCGCAGTTAGGTTTTTTTTTTTAAAACAACTTCAAATTGTTTCACGTATTATTCGCGGTAATTTTGACACTTTTTGAAATACCTAATTAGTAGAGACATGCAAAATTCGCGTTATTGTCTGACAGCTGACTAGACTCCAAGTGACTATAGGCTTGTTCGACGTCTCCCGCTGGCCGATATTATCGTGACTTTCCGCGGAGAATGCTTGCACTGTAGAGAGGCCAAAGATGTAATACACGTCAATGACAACACATAAAAGTTCTTGGCCAATTGAATCGCAGATTATGCTTTGTTATGTATAGGAAAGTGAAGTTTAGTCTGCTACCAAATGATAACGCGAATTTTGCAGGTATCTACTAATTAGTTGAGACTGGAAAAATTCGCTGTAGGCTAGTCTCGAAGAATATATGTACACTCAAGCAAACAGCGGCTGTTCATTAGCTGCTCTCTGACACAGTCATATGGGTCTGCATTTAGTTACATTTTTATTATTGGCTCAGAGACTACCAACAGGTGTCAAATATGTCAAGTGCCAATTATGAATGTGACATGAACTTATAGTTAATGGAATTCTGGCTTGTGCCTAACAGAATACGCGAATTTTTCAAGTCCCTACTTATTAGCAGAGACGTGCAAATTTTGTTTCATAATTTGGCAACAGGCTAGAATTCATTATTCTATGCTCATCCAAATCTTCCGATCTGAACGCCCTGTGATATTATTGGCTTCGAACCTTCATGTATTCGTATGCCCGCATTAAAGGATATAAAGCATTTCACGGTTGACTTTGTGTCATTGGTATGGACGTGCAAAATTCACGTTATTTTCTGCCAACAAACTAGAATCCAAATGGCTGTACGTTAGTTTGACGTCTTCCGTTGGATGACAATGTCGTAGCCTTCTACTTCTGGTCGATAGAGCGACCAACATCCTGTAAAGTTATCACTATGGCCCGGTAGTTTTCGCGAACAGATTTTTGCTTCAATTTATTTCAGTGCCTTACGTGCGCACCTGCAACTGTGCTTTGGGGTCAGTGGTTGGTAGAGGTACGTAAATTTCGCAGATACATTCCAGGCCACGTTGAACGCCAATTAAGTATACTTCATTGTCATGTCTGTGACTTGCTGGCGGCTGTTACGAAACGCGTTTGACTCTTGCAAGCCAGTAGTAAATAAGGAAATAATGCGAAGTGCTACCGCTTTCTACCTGCTTGTACGGTTATAAGCCAATAGATTATCGATTGTGGCCAGTGGGTGTATAGGACTGACAAGTCTAGGCTGCTGCCGGATGAATCCGCGAAATTGACGTACCTCTAGTGATTGGTAAAGACCGGAAATCTTCACGAGTTCACTGGCCTGTAAGCTAGCCTCCAAGAACATCTTTGTACTCAAGCAGACAGCAGCCGTTCATTAGCTGCTCGCTGGCACAGTCGTATGGGGCACGTTAACGTATAGTTCTACAATTGGCTCAGGGACTTCCAGGAGATGACAAATAAGTAGAGCCAGTGATTTTTAGAGAAAATAATTCTGCAACCATTTGTTTCAATGTCTTATGTGCACGTCTATTTCTCTGCTTCATGACCAGTGTCCTACCCGCAAATCACAGACGTGTGGTGTCGCGGTAACATTGTTCTGGTTGGTGCAGTCAAATGAGCCACGCCTCTTTCCAGTTACATTCTACCAATAACTACGAAGCAGTGTTCCGAGTGTGCACGTAAGGCATTGAAACATCTTGTGGCAGAATTATTTTCACCAAAAAAACACTGGCTCCACAAATAAGTCAAGTGCCAATTGTGAAAGTGATACGAACGTATAGTTGTTGGAATTCTAGCGAGTGAGTATGAGAAAACGCGAATTTTTTAGGTCCCTGGTGATTGGATGCCGTAACATACAACTGAAGTTTAAACCCGCAAATCACAGATGTGATGTATGGCAGTTACCCGTGTACTGATTGGCACAGTCAAATGAATTACAACTCTGCATAAATACACTCTTTCAATAGCCATGAAGTTGAGCTGCAGGTGTGCACGTAAGACACTGAAACAAAGTGGACAAAATTCTTTTCACCAAAAATTCCCGTCCCTACAGATAAGCATACAGTAATTTGCAGTCCAGCCTGCGTTCAGATAATAACGCGGAATCTGTAGGTTTCTACTTATTGGTTCCATCACCAGTAACTTGGAAGGACCGCGGTGGCCGAATGGTCAGACCATTCGCCTCCACAAATGCGATCCAGATTCGCATCACGGTGGGGTCGGTTCCCGGATTTTCGTATGTGTGAATCGTGCTGGACTATCCCATTGATCGGCGGGTTTTCTCGGGGATCTCTCGTTTCCCCCATTATTTCATTCCGGTTCTCCATTCTCACCTCATGTCGCCCCTAGACGAGCGCTAAATATGTTTAATTTTTTAATTATTTAATAATTTTTGTACTTGTACGAGACTTTCTTTGTTTTATAGGCATACATTGTGACTATTTTAATAGTAATGAAAACTTTAGAGCTTTCATAGTTTTTGTATAATGGCGTGTTAAATCCAAAATTTGCATAAACAGTTTTATACAAGAAACGATAACCAACTGGCTCACAGAAATGAAAAAATTCCCACTGAAGAACAGTGATGCGGGCTACGTCTGGACGTAAATAAAAAACTGGATTAAATATTTTTTTGTATTTAAAAAAAAATTAACTTGAAATAAAAAAATAGTCAACAACTGTGTATTTTTTATAATTAACAAAAATTTTCAATGCAATGCTATGTCCAGTGTAGCCCGTGTCACTGTTCTTCTGTACGGAATTATTTTTGTTTCTGTAAGTCAATTGGTTTTCGTTTCTTGTATAAATCCGTTTTATGATTTGGCTGGCTTTTACTTGCTACTATACATAAGATATGAAAGCTAGAAAATTTTCATTACTGTAAAAAAATACTCACAATATATGCCTACAAAACAAACAATATATCTTACAAGTAGAAAGATTATTAAAATATTAAAAAATTGGCATGAACTCCCCCCTTAAGCGCTGACAAAAATTTCTCACTCACTCATCAGTAATTTGGCAGAGGAGGACATGAAGTTTGTATGGAACAACGGCGAATCTCAACTTCGGGAGAAATAGGAGTACTACAAGGGAACCAACACACCAGTCAACGGTAACATTTGCCAAACAAATTCACATTTCACAATGAAGGTGGCAACCTAAATAAACCTCACACCAACGTGCCATTTAAAGATAATCACCCCCAGTCCACCGACGATACCAAGTCGACGAAATGTTCATAGATTCACGCCTAACACGACAGGCCGCGAGCATTAGATTCTTGGCCGTTCCTGCGTAGAGCGTGATGTCCCTCTTCTAGACCACGGAAATGGCTAACTTGGCAGTGCTCCGACGATGCCAATATCTCGTTTGATTGAACCGCAGTGTTTATAAAGTGACATTCACAATTTTCTTACAACTTAATGTAGGAAAAATTAATTCGTAGCAAGGGTAGCAACCCTAATTCTGTTGTTAGAAGAGTGATAATCCCCAACCACACTCCATAAATTTTAAAAACTCTGTTGCACAATTCGAATTTCACTAATTTTTTGTGTAGTCTTTTGTGATATTTAATGTTAAAATGTAATTTTTTGGAATGTATATCTCATTTCAGAATAAGTGGTGCTACTAATTTGTAAGCAACAATCTGCCGTCTTTTTTCGGTTTTATTCTCAAACGTAATGTGTAGTTAATACGGTCTAGATATAAAATAAAACAATGCCAAATTTTATTAATGTAGTACAGTTCAGGCAAAACATACATGTCATAAAATAACGCCAAATATTTTAAATACAATACAGTTAACACGAACGCACACATGCAGGGCCGACTTGGTGTTGCATTGGGAAAATTCGTAGTTATTATGAAACACTTAGGCAACCAGAACGTATTCCAGATCACAAGTACAACAATGAAATTAAGAGCTGTGAAGTATTTGATTTATGGCTAGTTGCATTTTATCCCTCCCAACAGAAGCCAACTTTAATAATGAAAACTTAAATTAAATCGGGGCGAATTAAACAACCGTTAGTTTAAGGTTACTCTTTAAAAAATGGTCTTTTGTAAATTGGTATTTATTTCCAGTTACGATATTGCTTCGTTTCACAATACGTGCAGTATCATCGGCACTACACCATCAGTACTAATCACCGTTTACCACGTTGTTAATTCTAGGACTGTTTGACTTGTCCATATTATTATTGGTTGCTTTCAATATTCAACGTTACAATATGTAAGGATGTATTTTTGAACAGGAATCAGTGGCAGTCTTAGATTGCCAATGAGTTTAAAATGCCACATTTTGCTGATAAGTTCCATCCGGAGTCTGTAAAAATGAGAAAGTTTCACCGAAATAAATTCACATTCACACAACCATAACTAAGACATGATCACGACTGGATAGAATTTATTTCTTGGTGTTTACACAAGTGCACTAGATATTATTAATTATGTCATGGTGTATATAAATGACGTAACAACAATAATAGATAACAAATAAGAAAAAAGGCGCCTTTAAATATTAGTGCAAAGAGATGTCTTATTTAGTTACAATCCGCCAAACTCAGACAAGCCAACTAAATTTAAAAGTAGAAATGCCAAAACCAGTGCCACTACTATACTTACAGCAAAATAGTACAAAAAGTTACCAGCATAGCTGATAAGTCTACTTTACTCAAAGTAAGTGAAAATTAGCCCTAAAAGTTAAAATCGTTTTTGTTCATTTAGAAATATTCAATAATAATTTCGATTATTCTTGTACTATCTTCTAGCACGATGGATCTAAAACAAAAAACTTTTGGTAGTAAATTTTATGAAAATTAAATTGACTTCCTATCTGTCCTGTTCTTGACATATATGTGTTAGAAGCTGTGTGTTCATGTCGTGAAATCTTCGAAATCGTATATATTATAATACATAACATGACCTAACAACTTTAAAGTCATGTTACCTTACTTAAAATTAAATGCATGCAGAGTCTGAAGAAACTTTGGAAAATGGTCCTCAGATACTTCATGCC
>PNEQ01002472.1:76528-129311 GCA_003012365.1 Medauroidea extradentata
ATATATATATATATATATATATATATATATATATATATATATATATATATATATATATATCCTGTGATAAATTTTTTATTTTCAACACCGATACTGTGACACTATTAACACAGCGTGAACGAAATACATACAAGTCGTGTTACTTTACTTCGAACAATACGTATAACGAGTTTGATTAAATTCTGAAAATTTGTTATTTAGATATCTCGTGTGTTCTAAAAATGTTTAAATTGTCACAACTCAGATAATATGAAAACAACATAAACAAAACACATAAGAGTCTAATTAACTTACAAAGTACTAAATGAGTTCTGAGTTTAATGAATTCCTGGAAAATTTGCGATTTATATCTCCTGTCTTAACAGTATGTTCAAATAGCTGACATTTAGAATTTACTAGCAGGGTATGAGCAAAAACGTAAACGCCAAGTCACCTTGTTAAGTACTTATAATGTGTTCCGAGTATTAATAATTTCTGAAAACTTGTTCTTTAGAAAACTCGTGCGATTAAAAAAATATATCAAACAGCCTCTATTTTAAAAATTTGAATATGGAATGATAAAAAGTCAAATCAGCTTAATAAGTAATATATGCGTACCAATTTTTATGAAACTCTGAAATTTTTTTGTTCTGGCATTTCATGTGCTCGGAATAAAATTGTTCAAAAACCCACCAGTTTGAAAATGTGAACACTAAAAAAAAAGTTGAGACAGTGTACCTATAAGCATTCGTGCATCAAGTTTAACGAAATTCGGAAAAATATTTCTTTACAAAAGTCACATTATGCTAAAAATATAGCAAATGGCCACCTCTGTGAAAATCTGAACATAGAATGAACAAAATTCAGAAAGTTTGTCAGCTTACTTGTGAATCTAGTTTGAAAAAAAATTTAGATATATAATAAAACTTCTAGAACTGTTAAGTATTATAAAGCTAAATTTAAAAAATCACCACCATTTTAAAATGTGACCATTAGCTGAAAGAAATACAGAAAAGTCAAGCCAGCTAACTAATACATGTATAACCAATTTAATGAACTTCGGAAAAAAAATATTTCTTCATATGAGTCATATCATGCTAATAATAGTTATATCGCCATTATTATGAAGATATAAATACAGGATGAACAAAATACACAAGAGTCAAGTCAGCGTAATAAGTAGTATATGTGTACTTAGTTTAATAAAATTAAAAAAAATACGTTTCCTGAGATATGTCAAATTATGCTAAATTTACAATAATAACTGCCATTTTGAAAATATTAATATAAAGTAAACAAAAAAATGTATGACAATTTACCAAGCCGTATAGGCTTATGTGCACAAGGATACACAATAAGATAAATAAAAAGGGAAAAAAAATTTCCTTAAGTATGTCAAAATACGCCAAAAAATCATTTACTATCAATATACACACAGGATAAAAAATATATACAAAACTCAAGTAAGCTTATTAAGTAGTATACTGATAACTAAATTTTATTAAATTTAGAGACATATTTCTTGAGATATGTCATATGATGCTAAAAATACAAAAATTACCGCCGTTTTAAAAATATCATAGGATGAACAAAATAAACAAAAATGTCACCGTACTAAGAGTATACGTGTACGAAGTTTAATGAAATTCGAAAAAAACATTTCCTGAGATATGTCATACTATTCTAAAATTTATAAATTGCCGCTTTTTAAAATTATAATGACAGGATCAACAAAATACACAAAAGTACAGTCTGCTTGCTATGTCGTTTGTGAGTTTTATTTACTAAATTGAAATTAAATTCGGAAAATAATATTCCTCCAATGTTATACTATGCTAAAATTATAAAAAATGGCCGCCAATATAAAAATATGAACACAGGATGAACGAAATACATAAAAGGCAAGTTAGCTCTGTATGTAGTACATGTGTACCAAGTTTGATGAAATTCTTAAAACGTTTTCCTCACATATATCATATTATGCTAAAACAATAAATATTACCGCCGTTTAGAAAATATGAATATATTATTATTGAAATACACACAAGTAATGTCAACTTAGTACGTGGTGTATGTGTACCGAGTTTGATTACATTTGATGAAATATTTCCACAGATATGACATATCATGATACAAATACAAAAATGGCCGCAATTTTGAAACTACCGCCATTTCTACTGCTTTAATTACATATTTTTTAATCCTAAACGAGAGCAAATATCAAAAAACTGTTGCACAGTTTTGCTCAAAAGACTAATTTTTTCGAGACAAGAAGAGAATAAAACGCATTGTAGGAGGTTTTTTTTTAGGAAAGCTGGCTCCATAGCAGTTTATAAATTGCCTGTTTTAATTTATCAGAAACGTGGAATTCATATTGTTAAGGGCGCGGTTCACCTCAATTTTCAACGTATTTTTAATGTTTATATTTATACCAGAAGTTTTTTCTTATTTTAGACATAAATTGTGATTAAATCTTCCTCTTAGGAAATTTCGGTATCTCTCATAGTTTTTCGTAATGAGTCGTAAACGTCAAAATTTGCACTTTACGGTTTTATGTACACCACTAAAACCAACTGACATACCAAACCGAAAAAATTCACGGTGTAGAACCATGTTGTAGGCTATGATTTGACATTATGTAAAAACGAAAAATAACATATTTTTGTATTTAATATAAAATGCTGAATTTTAAAATGAAAATTTAAAAATTTCAGAAATTTTTTAAAAATACAAATATATATATATACATATAATTTTTTTATATGTGTCAAATCATAGCCTGCAACATTGTTAAACACTGTGAATTTTTTCTGTTTGATATGTTAGTTGGTTTTAGTGGCGTACATAAAACCGTAAAGTGCAAATTTTGACGTTTACGACTAATTACGCATAAACTATGAGCGATACAAAAATTTGTTAAGAGGAAGATTTAGTCTCAATTTATTTTTAAAATAAGGAAAGTAATATCTGGTACAAATATAAAAATAAAAAAAGACGTTGAAAACTGAAGTGGACCGCGCTCTTAAAGCGTCGTTTTATAACACAGTATACTGGTTATCTGGTTGTGGGTTTTATGATAGAAAGCTGTTTGTAGAGTTTGTTACTATTCAATTTGAACCTAGTAGTAATTTCAAGCAGATTTGTAAGCTGTTTAGAAAATGTACGTTGTTAATATATAGTTTGCATATTTCATCATATGAATGGAATACATTTTTAGTCAGTAGAAAAAGGAAAACGAAGGTAAGTGAAAATCGTAGGAATGAAAAAAAAAATTACTCTAAAGGCAGTAGAAATAATGGATTATGGCCTTAAACTGCTCGTTATATGTATTGAGTGGGATTAAATATCTATTTTGATCGAAAAATGTTAAAATGGCTGCACATTTTGAAAATATGAACCAAGTATAAACGAAATATACAAATGTCAAGTCAGGTTACTATGTACAACAAAATATCATAAATTGTTTTCCTAAAATTTTATTTCTGTAGCAATATTTTATCTTCTCTCTATGCAGGAAATGTTCTTTGACAGAAGTGGATATCATCAAAAATTGTTGAACACCGGCAAATATAATTAAAAATGTAAATCGCTATCCTTCCTCGCTCCACACTCGGATATGTAACGCCCTTAAAAGACTCTATAATTTTATGCTGCATATAGCTAACGAAAATACTTTTGACATTTTAACATCGGAAAAACTTTTGATATTTTAAATAAATTCCGTCTTTAATTGTAAGTACATATACCTGTAACCCTTACTCACTCTTTTGGCACAATTCCATACGCCGCAATAATATATTCTCATGGAACTGTGTCGTTTTAGTATAATATTTGATCACTAAATAGGACGAAAAATATATTGTCTTATAAAATCCCCGAAAATTGTACATACTAAAGCACGGTAAGTGTTAATTCACAAATAATCTACTGTTATAAAACTGGCAATAAGGTTATAAAAGGTAACTGTAAATCATCACATATACTGTAACGGAACTTCAGTTGCGGCTAACATCATGCTGGTGTTCAAATGTTTATCCACGCTACTGCGCAAGTGTAAAATATAATCGGACCGCGGAAGGTTTGATTCTCTTTTGTTTTTCCACTGTTAATGGGCATACAATTCACACAGTTATTTTCTGAGCAAGTTGAACATTTCGTAAAATATTTGAAAATCAGCAATTAATTATTAAATACATAGTAAATTTGGCTACATGTTGTTAAAAGTATGATAGTGATGTGGCGAAAAATTAACCAAACCGTAATGCGCAAATCAGAAAATGAACTGTGTCACCGGTAGTTCGGGAGTGTATTATTCTTTCCAGTCCAACCTCCGTTTCTTGTTAATGTGAATCGCCTCAGACCGAGCCGAATCGTGGGGAGCAGTACCATTACTTTTACCTTTTCAGGAAACATTAAAATAACTCGTAAAACACAAAAAGTAATAATAAGTAAAAACAATATAATTATTTTTATGCATACGACATATTTGACTAATACCTAACAGATTTTAAATTAAGAATTATTTTACAAGTAGAAAAAAATTTAAAATATCTTAAAATGTGTATATATGGGTGTTATTGTGTAATGTGTAACTCATAGTGTTCGTAAGAAACAATTAGGCTACATTGTCTGATTTCCTTAACAAAACAAAATTTCCAAAAATGTCACAAATTCATTAAAAACTAGTTCTTAGGCCTACAGTTATGGAGTTCCAAGACGAATACGAAAAATTAGGAAAACAATGTTATTATAATAGAATTAGACAGTAACATCAAACTATATTAACTACATTGTACTGGATAGAGTTGTATTAGCATTATTAGTTTTACAAGGTTGTATAATAAATTGTTTCAATGAATCAAAAGCTCTGGTTTGCTGTTAATCCTCATGAAAACTTCGCTGGCCTTTATCGATTGTTTCGAATGGAATCAAAAGCAGGTAAACGTTTCTGGGTCAGACGATTCTGAAATATTAAGTGCTCCTAGCCGCTGCTATGAAGTTAGATCGATCATGATTGGCGATAGCACATCTGGTCTTCGGAAACAGTCTTGAAGAAGCCGGCAATCGATGTTTCAAATACTTCAGACGTCAAACATTTGAACTTTTGTATTTTATCGTGTACATGATTAAAACACAAAATTATGTATAGATGTATAAACAAACATACATAAATGCATACCTGCACCACTGTTAAATTATTTTAACCCCTTGTTTATTTTAAACAGCATAAATGAAAACGTATGTAGTGAGTATTTTAATAGCATTAATTATTTGCTACATTCAAACGCAGCCGAAAGAATAATGTATTTCGGATTAATCGCTTTAACTTTTAAACTTAAGACATGTTCACCTTCCGCGGTCTATGGTCATCTTTTAAAAACGTGTTATGTTAAGTTGGTGTAAAAAACAGCAAAATGCATAGTTTAATAAATACACATCAACTCGTTAGCTGTGAAAGGGACGGATGAATTTAACGTTCGTGCGCGAATTCTTCAAAGAAAGTGCATGAGTATTATTCGTCTAGCTTTGAGTAAGATATGTTATATGTTAATTACTCAAGCAAAAAATTATGATGGACAACAAACATAAGTACTGACGATTTTACATACGTTTTCGAAGTCCACAGGTAAACATGGACAATCTGTAATACAATCATCCTGTGCACATTTTTACGAAAAAGTAATTTTTATGTTACACAAGCTAACCGACAACTGTGAGCTCTAGCAACCTGAGAATATAGCATGTTGATCAACACAAAATTGGGCACAACAAAGCAAATTAATACACAAACAATTAACAAACAAAATAGCTGCCCAAACCAAAATGGTCTGCACAAAATGAAAATCGAAAAACAAAATGGCCTCCAGAACAAATGCAAAACAAAATGACTGAACAAAGGTCAATATAAAAACAAAATTATGGCTCCATTCTGGCTGCCTAAAGGTTAAGGTTTCGGTCAAATAAAGTGGTCGATGCTATATTGGCCAACGAAATTAAAATTTGGATTCATTGCTGGCCCAATCCAAGATTTCTAATAACACCTCTACATATCAGCCTTTTACAATAGAATGCCATCATCTTATTTATGATAATGTTTGTGTAAGGTAAGTGGGGGTAACTTGGTCAGAATTTTACAACACTATCAACCGAACTGTTAGTAACCTCAAAATGTAGAGATTTAGACAATATTTATTTTTTATACAACTCTATAATATACGAACTTTAAATTCTACATATTTAATTATATGGACAGTTTTTTTTGTGGGGGGGGGGGTAAAAACTGTTTTCTTTTTTGTGCTGTCAGGTGGGCCCAGTTGCCCCAACAGAAAGGGGCGACTGGACCACCTAGGCCTGTGTTCCATTTAGTTCGTTAAAATCTGCCTCGGGCAAGTGGACCTAATACCCAACAAGTAACCAACCAGAAAATGTATGAAATGTATTAATCCGTGAAATAGTTTGCTAGCAAAGGAGATTTAAGAGATATGTGTGTATTTGTAGGCTATGAAATAAAAGCAAATACTTAAGGGACCCGCCTACATAGCGCCTTAGTGGCTGTTCGGTCTCATGGACGTGGCGTTTTCCCCAACAAAGCGGAATTGGGTCAACCCCTGTTGTGGAGGAGGTAATATCTCGTTCTCTCTGTTGTCCTCTCGGCTCGGTCTCGCGAATCCTTCAGTTTTCCACAACACTGGCTGCATATTTGCGCAGGATACATCTTACAAGAACAAGATTTCCTCAAAATGTTCAGTTGTTACAAGATACAAACAGTCACGGGATCGAAATCTAAAGGATTGATCTACTAAGATTAAATGGTTTTAAGTAAAAATAACAAAAAACAACGGCATTAAACAAGCCGGAAAAGGCACTAATTTGGAATGTTAAGGCCCTATTTTCTAATTACTTAAGAAACTGATAGAACTGAAACCATTTATCCTTAGTATGAGGTACCTTAATATATTTTATATGTCAAACACACAATCTCACGACTAATATTTTCTGTGAAAAACCGATTTTCCTGAACCTCTACATCACAACTTTCATGGCAGGTAGGCGGTCCCCTTAAGGCGGCCGCCTACCTTACGCTTCAAATGCGTTGCAGTGTGTTCGTTAAGAGGATTTTACTACGAAAATATCCCACGTGCGCCAGTTGTGCCAAAGGCACGAAAAGAAAAAACTTCAGACAAGGTCGGAACCTCATTGTTAAGACGCCACGCTAATTAAAAACACGGTTTCTAAGCCCTCCAAAATGGCTAAAAACGGCCTATTCAGACTGCCGTACTTCAAAATGTGCTAACCGGATATATGTGAAACTCAGATTCCGACCTGCACTGAACTTAGTTGCAGATTTTCAACCAATAAAATTATATGGTCACCGCTTAGTGTCCCATAGTAAAAACCGTTCGGCGGAAAGCTTGCGTGCTAGTTCAACGCTTGGCTCGTTGAGGCGACGCGGCATTTGATGCGCGCTTCAAAGTCAACCTTACTGCTGCGTCGTTTTTGAGCCTCTTACGTGCGGGTAGGCGGCGCCCTTAACATCAAAGTAAAGTTGTAATGATGTTATTAACTTATAGAAGAACGGAACTAAATTCAGTGGTGTGAGGAGTGTTGGAGGAGTAGGGGTAGGTACCTAGAAGAAATCCACAAAGACACAAGATGCTAAACGTGGCGCGCGCTTCCATTGTGTGAGTCGTAGCAATATCGATAAATCGTTATGCTACGTTTAAGTAATCAGCAGCAACAATCAGCGATATGATATGCGCACTGTGTGCAGCAGCCGGCGATATACGTGTGATGTATATTCGCATTAAGAAGAAAACATTTGTAAACTGATATTCGCGAATACGTAAGTTCTATCCGCGAATATTTGTTAATTGGTTACAATTATGTCCACGCGAATGAACGAATATGGACGTATTTCGTGATGGTCATTCGGCTTCCGCTTAACACTATTTTCTACAACATAAAAAAAAGTGAGATGATTTTGAATATATATTAGGGCCACTTACCAGTTCGAAGGAAAATATCTCAGGATATATTAGAAAGTATCCGGGTACGATATGACAATCCACACGTGATTCCCGCCTGAAGCAGGGTGACAGTTGTGAGTGAGTGATAGAAGGCCGGGGTGAAGGTTAGACCGACTGCTAGACCTGTGTGGCAGACTGTTCGACCCGAGAAATGTATGAGGTGAGGCGAGTGTGGAGCAGCGAAGGAATGAGAGAGACAGGGGAAACGGGAGTTCCCCGACAAATCCCGACGGCCAACGGCACGTCCGCTATATTTCCCACACATGCAAAAGATGAGGGCTGAACCCACTGGGGATCGAACCCGAATCGCCTAGTTGGGAGGCGATAGGTCTGTCCCCTCTGCTATCACGGGCCCCTTCCAGGCTCACTCTGCAACAATAATATTAGTCCTAAATATTAGTTTTGTTAATGTACGTAACTCAGCTTCCTTTGGTGTAAAAATGGCATGACATATTTCAGATTTGTAGCATTTCATCGTATACATTTCTTACAAATCAAAAACTGGTCATGTACATGAGGAAAACAAACATAATAGTAAGTTAATTTGACGAAAATATTATTTTAGTTACGTACGTATAAGTATTATCAAACTTTAACTGTTCAAATCTGGAAATATTGGTACTATTATTTTACACGAGGACTGAGAAAAGATGCACACACAAAAAAAAAAAAAAAAGAAAGTGGCATTACAACGAAGCCCTCCACAGGTATCAAAAACCTTCGGCACGCCACTGCCAACACAATAATAGCTATGTAGGTTAAGACATATTAGTAATTTTGTCAAAAATTATTTGAGAGCATAGTATGTAAATCTCCTTTTAAGTAAAAATATTTATGTCGGAAACATATGCGCACAAAATAAATTACAAAATTATCGTAAGCAAAATTACTGATATTCCCTTACACACAGCCAATGAAGTTAGTGTGATGGATCAAATTGAGTGTATTTTCTCTCACAACGTTGTTCCTAAAGCTTCAATTACGGAAATACACCTTTTTCTTGCCAAAAACAAAGACTTACCAAACTAATTTTACATGTTAAAAATCATACCCTATAAATGTTGTCGTTTTAAAAATTACAAACATCTCACTTTTCACATATCGTATACTTAAATTTTTTTCATAGTTTCGATAATATGTCTAACGAACTCGGCACAGTGTACAGTCACATGCAGCGCTTCACAAGCTGTTACTATATCTCTACCTGAGGATTTCAGTACTGGTGAGATATAAAATGAAATAATTATGATTCAGAACGGGGGACTGAAAGGAGGAACGGAACCCGAGAAAATCCGCCGGCCCCAACGGTATCGTCCGGCATGGTGAGCACACGTGAAAGTACGGACTTCCGTCTGTACTACCGTGTATTATGAAACCAAGGATTTTCTCTTCGCTTTTTACATACACAGCCGCGTACGGTGACAGATAAAACGTAATGAGCCATCCTGTATATTCATTTAAACTAGCGGGGCCGCGCTGGCCGAGTGGTCAGATCACTCACCTCCCACCAAGGTGGTCGGGGTTCGATTCCCGGAAGGGTCGGTCCCCGGATTTCTGCATGCGGCAATCGTGCTGCGGACGATGCCGCTGGTCGGCGGTTCTTCTCGGAGATCTCCCATTTCATTCCGGTACTGCTCTATACGCACACGATGTCACCCTCTCACCAGAGCTATAAATACCTAGATGCTTAAGTGCTGACCAAAATCACTTCATTTAAGCTAGTGACCTTAATAATCTCTGTTACAAACTACATAGACATTTAGAGCAGAAAGTAACATAACAGCAATTATTTTCACTTCTACATCTGAATTATTTCAGACGTACATGTGACGTACTACATTGTTCCGTTTTAATTTCTTATATATAATGATGGGTGTTCTGTCTGAAGCACGGTCGTAGAAGTACAGGTCTAGACACTTGCCTATTTTGCTTGACCTCTTTGTGGTTTGGCTGCAGTTCACCAAGTTACCGAGTGTGTTGTGCGTCTTTGGCGCTGCAGTCAGGGCGGTCGGGCTCAAAATCCGCCCAAATTTTTTCCAGTGTTTACATTATAAAGTAAATAAAAGTTGCTGTATCCATGCTTTAGAATTGTGAGGGAAGGAAGTATTTCATAAATTGATTTTAAAAAATACGTTTTGATAAATTTATTATCCTTATAATATATACAATGGAAAAAGTGTGACGGAAGTGGGCGGAGTTTGAGTCCGACCGCCCTGATTGCAGCGCCAACGACGCACAACACTCTCGGTAACTTGGTGAACTGCAGCCGAACAACAAGGGGGTCAAGTTTCCAGGCAAGAGTTCAGACCTGTTCTTCTACGGCCGTGGTCTGAAGACATGTTTAGAACGCCGGGTGATGGAAACCACGATGTCCTCCGAGGCCGACTAGACGTGGTGATTCTGCGGTGGTTCACCATTGTATTCGGTAATATGGGGAGGAGGGAACAACACAACCATCAGTCCTCAACCCAGAGAGGCAACTGTAAATATAGACCTTCCCGGCCGGGAATCGAACCCGGAACACTTGGCAAACCAGTCAGGAACGCTAAACATTGGGCAACTTCTTTTATTGTGGTTTCGTTTTCTCATTCTAGTTTGGTCATATTTATTAAGAATTTACGTAAAAGTAACACATTTATATCTATTTACTCGTGTTGGTCACGCAACTTTACAATCCATTAAATTCTGCTTATCAAAAGCGGGAAGTTGCTTGTTGGCCTGCGGTAAACAACTCCAGATTTATTGCGTAAATTATCTAGTTGAAGGACGTATTTGGTGCGCTGATCATACTTCAGATCCAATTCCAAAATCAGTGAGAACGTAGCATTTATCTTATCACCGATATGATAATGACAAACAAGTCGCGGTATCAGGAGAATCTGATGTGACCGGCAAACAAGTTAAATACAGTAGGTTTCATCACTACTTGACTTGCGAAACAACAGTACGATAAGACGTAAAAAGCTTTATTGCATGTACCGGTTAAAATTATATTAATAAATAACTATGAAGATGCAGTGCTCAGTACATACTAACTAGCAGTGCGCCCGCGGATTTGCTCGTGTGCATTACTCACAGCAGATAATATTTTCTTTAACTGAAAAACCTCTTTGTACTCCAGATAGGTAGTTCATTAATCAGATGTTAGAATGACAAATGTGCAGGTTGAGTTAACTCTGCAGCAGGATAAATAGCTATAGCTGTCCATGCGAAAAGCAGTCTTAAGTTTGCCCCTGCCACTAACAGTGAATGTGCCTGGGCCTTATTTATAGTCACGGTAATGTTTACGTTGTGAGGTAATTACAGACTCTTTAATATAAGAGCGTGATCGAATGAAATGCGTAGTTTACGTGGTATTAAGACTGATTTCCCCCTAGCGCAACCATTGGCGATGATGCCATCAATAACATATTCGTTTTTCAAAACCTTCACTTGAAGTTAAGTGGCATTAGGAAGTTTTGGCGGGAGGAAGTTTCGCTGAAATATAAACGTATTTGGTGCCCCAACCTTGAAGTTAGTGAGATGGTATATGTGGGCTGATGCTGTCGAGGAACTTCAGTAGATAGTGGATTGCATAATCTATTTTGACCACTTTTGAACGACTTCATCCAAACTGCACTAGTTACACTTTCCTTGCAGTTTTCGTGTGTATGACTAGTTTCATTATTTACCCAAAGTAGAACTATTTAAACGATACGAACAAAATATTTTTAAGTGAATGTAAATGGTTGGGTTGCAGAATGACACGATTCTTACTTCACGTGAAAATTATTATTTGATTTAATGCAAGTACTCAAAGATATCCTAAATTTAGGTGCATGCAAAACTATTTAAATGCAAACGTTTTTAGCTGAAGTTATAAAGGTGCCATTCTGTAGCTTAATACATTTACTTTCAACCTAAATCATTTAATTCGTGTCATTTGAACAGGGGCCGTGGTGGCCGAATGATCAGATAGTTCGCCTCCCACAAAGGCGATCCGGGTTCGATTTCCGGCGGGGTAAGTCACCGGATTTTCGCATGTGGGAATCGTGCCGGACGATATCGTTGTTCTGCAGGTTTTCTCCGGGATTTCCCATTTTCCCCGTCCTCTCATTCCGGCGCTGCTGCATACATCACCTAATGTCACCCCTTCCGAGCGCTAAAGACTTCGTTGCTAAGCGCTGACCAAAATCCCTCAGTCACTCACTCGCATCGTTTGAATAGTTTATACTTTGGGTAAGTAGCAAATCAGTCAATTCGTTACTTTCGCATGCGCTTGTACAAAAAAAATGGAACCGAAAATAATTTTATTTGTGGGAAATTACTATTGGTGTAACGTGTAAGAGATGAACTGTGTGCGGAGTAATTATAAAATTATGAATTTTTGGGTTCAGAGCGCTCTAAAATGCAAACTCTTTAACACTGGGTGAATCTGTCAACAACTTTTCATAAAAAAGGAGGAATCGCAAACCTAATTTTGTGATTTAAAAATTATAACGTACTGATATTTTCGGATTGCTGAATACAAACCTGCCGAACGTGATACAGATAAAGTAAGGGTCTTCTGTGATGTGAGAAATTAATTCTTAACATTCCGGTTATGTATCTCCAACTTGACTTGTAAGCAGTAATTATCAACTGGTGCCTGCGTTGACTGAAAATTTTTTTACGTGGGACACGTTTATGTCATGTGTAGAGACGTGAAAATTCGCGTTATTTTCTAACAGCAGAGTAGACTGCAAGCTGTTATTTGTTCGCTCAACCTTTTTTCATTGGCCGACAGTGTCGTAACCTGACGCAGAAATTACTTCTAACCAACAATCGCAAATTGAGCGGTAATAATCGTAAGTTCAACGGTAGAGTCAGCAATCTACTGTAAAGGACTTACACACAACTGTCGTCAAAGAGAGGCTCGTGTGCTATGAACGCTCAAATTACACTTGGATATACAGGTCAGTGAAGTTTAGCCTACAACCAAATAATAACGCGAATTTTGCATGTCTCTAGTCATGTGTCATCCATATTGACCCAACCGAAAAATCGCTATACACAGTAGTGCAAGTGTGAGGCTTAATAAATGTTCGCATAGCGTTTGATTGCCCTATGACTCGCAGTTCCAATATTCACAGCTTTTATGTTCGAAACCCAACGTTGTGAAATCTTGCCGTTTTTAAAGCTTGCATTAGAAGAGCCATACGAAAAAAAACAGGTTAGGATATGCAAAACGACGTAAACTGACATGCGATGAAAATAATTCTTGCGACTGAGCAGTACTTCAAACTTGGCCCTCCACTTACTTGCCACTCCTAAAAACGTTTTGCTACAGACGAACATTTTTGTCTACAGTCATTTATCGCTTTTTCCAAGACATGTAAACCTTTTAGTAAATATTCACAGGAAACTACGCAAAAAATACGATACTGGAAAATGTTTTTAGTGGATTTTTAACATAATATTTTGTAATGGCTACAATTTAATACTTCAACATCTACAACATCAACCTGTTTGTTGCCAAAATGGGAATGCATATAGAAGTTACACTAAAATATTTTATTACAACGAAACAATAATGTAATAAGTTCACTGAAAGGTGCTGGAAATACGGAGCAGTAACTTTTATTTTAATTTTACAAAATTCGTCCTCCGTTTCCTGTAGCCCAGTGCTCTCTCGCTTTGAAGCTAGAGCTCATTTAGTACGAGATTCAGAGAAACTTACTTAAGCAGAACGATTGACAAGCGAGATTACCTGAAACAAGCTCAAAGGGAGAAAGAAACTATTCTGAAATTGCCTATGCTGCTACAGGCTTGGCGGAATCAGGCGTAAAATCTTTTTCGCTGCGGTGTGCGGTCTCCTTTTAGTTATGGGGAATGGCATGCGAAGGATTTAAGTCAATTGAAAGACAGGGCTGCAGAGTGAGAGAGAGAGAGAGAGAGAAGATTGGAGGTGGGGCTATGTTGAGAGAGATGAAGCCTGCGTATTGCCATTTGCTCCGGGCAGAGGGACTCCTGCAGCTGAACGCAATCGAATGCCCAATACTGCGGCATAGTCTCTTCACATAAGCGGAGGTACAGTCAGGTGCACCTGCAATTGAGGCGCCCTTCCATATAAATCAAAGGTTTGGCCATACGTTTACCAAACATACACGGGAAGACAAGAATAATTAAAACTGCAATTTTATCGGGCAGACACGCATCCTGTATAAAATACCTAAGCCTTTGAGGTTGTGACTGACACGATTTTTCGCCATTATTCAATACTCAATTTTATTGTATAAATGCGTTGTCGTTTGTGTGCTAAAATGTCACGTATCCAAGTAATATTTCTTACAATTTTTACCAATTAACACAAAATTCAATACTTTGCTAAAGTCAAAGTAAGTCGCAGAAATAATTTACATTCAATTACTAGAGACGTACAAAATTTGCGTTATTATTTGGAGGTAGGCTAAACTGCACTGACCTGTATATATCCAAGTGCAATTTGAGTGTTCATTGGGCACGAACCTTTCTTTGATGACAGTTGTGTGTGTAAGCCCTTTAGAGGAGACTGCTCACTCTACCGTTGAACTTACGATTATTGGCTAGGAGCAATTTCTGCGGAAGGCCACGACATTATCGGCCAATGAGGAAGGTTAAACGAACAAATAACAGCTTGCAGTCTACCCTGCTGTTTGAAAATAACGCGAATTTTGTACGTCTCTATCAATTACATCAAAACTGCCATCCTTGAAAATTTTTCATCTGATATTTTAGAATATGTTGATATTTTGCAAATAATTAAACAACACATGCGGGCAAGCGTGGAACCCCTATCAGTGTTGTGTTGGTCCCAAAAACAGTATAAATCCTAATAAGGGGTAATTATTTCCAAGACCCTGATCGCTTCCTATTACAATGTCTACCAATGAGAGCTATTGTTTCGCATCTAATGAACTCACTGTCAGCGAGACGTAAGGCACTTTACTCAGGCCCATTTACCTTCCTTAAACTTCTTAATTTTAAAAAGTGGCAAAAAGGATTGTAGTTTGTTCTGTGTAGTATCAATTCATATAAGTATTTTTTCCCTTCCGACTCACGTATCGATGGTCAAATAGTTAAGGGAAACAATTAAAATAATGCATTAGTAACGTACTCCATTACATAGACGTAAGAAAACTCTACCCGGTTAAAAATTAAAACAACCCGTTAAAGAGGATCAGTACCTGTCATCTTCGAATTCTTCATTTTCGCTGTAAGTTCTATGCAATGAGATTTATTAAAATTTCTCGTCTGACATGGCACAAACAATGCCTCATTAAGTGTTACCAAATTGTCACACCTTCACCAACTTTCTTAGATTCTGACTAGTAACCTTCCGGAGAAAGAGCATCATTTTTTCTACGGATGATCACAGGTATAGTACCACTAATAGTAGTCAAGCATTTCCAACTGTACACCATGTAAGAAACTATTCCCTCTGCCTTGTCGAATCATACAACATTATAAAAAATGTGCAGGCAAAATTAAATGCTGAATTTTCTTTACTACAAAATGGCAGGTACTGGAAGACCGCCTAGGTGGGCGTATTTTGCGCGTCCGACGCTGTAAAGACGACACAGTACGAGCATTATGCCACCCGGAGACGGTTTCCAAATATCTACTCTCTTTTACTCTAAACAAAAGCACTATTTCTGTAAAAGCAGTAGAAATTAGGGATCACAGAACACCTCAGATTTGCCTCCCAAGTTTATATTCCTATAGCAATATTTTTTCCTTTCACAAATACACGAAATGTTTTGTGACCGGAAGCGATATCAAGAAAGGTCACTGAGCTCTATCTAATATAATTTAGCGCGTAATTCAATGAGCTTGTTATCGTCAGGTCTTCGCGAGGTCGGCAATGATCTTAACATGGGATCGTTTCCTTGTTTCTCCTCCAATCATTAAACTCATTTATGAACGAGGCAGCGAAAGCCTAGTACACATGGGCATCTTTCTTGTACAAGAAAGCGAACACCTTCTTCACCTCGACCTGTAGCAATCTTGTGTCGTGTAAACGGCCACCTCGCATACTAGCCACTAGCATACATGAACTTGTATACTAGATAGTGCGGAATGTAGACTGTTCTATTTTTCGTTTTCTTTTTGTACAAGTCGAATGTAAACACAGTTTTTTATGCGTGCGTAACTATTTTTTAAATAATAATTTTCAAAAACAAAAATAATATTTTGAAATAGGCCTAAATAGTTTCTAGCTGGACAAAAAGCAGCTTTTGAAGGAATATTACTGCATCACGCGTCATGTCACTTAAACCGCGATAATACCTATTAACGACAATACTTCCGTTTTTTATATTTTATATATTTTTGTGCAGACACAATAAACATTGCACAAATAACCCAAACACAACTCTAAAATCTGAATTCAACCTTTTGATTGTATACACCTTCTTGTACGAGAAAGTTGATCGTGTGAACAAAACACTTTATTTAGTAAGATACTAGCTAGGTAGTGTTCTCTTTCTTGAGTACATTTAATGTTCACTTTCATGTGCAAGAAATATGCCCGTGTGTACTGGCTTTATGTCACAATAAAACGAAAGCGTATAAGATATTCAGTGATTCTGTACAAGTCGAAAAGTTTTATAAATGTCTTATTTCATCCACTGAACAACAATTTTATTTGTAGTAATACCCCCTACGTGTAAACTATGCTTCCAGATTTTTCCCACTGATGTCCGATTATTTCGTACCTGGTCTTCAAAAATTATTTACATTCTAACATTTTGCGTATTTTCCCGTGATGCGACATAATAGTAAAATAATAAGCGTGTACGTGATAAAAAATATTACGTTACATAAAAATTGTTACTCAGATTCTATCTAAACTGTCATTTAACTAAGGTTCACAATTCAGTAAAATGCATTAATAATACTTCTAGTCTAAATATATGTTAGCTATGTGACTTATTTTTCTATTTCATGGAATTATTAAATTTAAAATTGTAAGCACTTAGTTCTTTAAAGCGTTGTTGCAGTAGATGTACCATGTTAGAATCATAAGATACTACTACTACGGTGTCTTCAAGAAAATATTTAAGATCAAATATAATTTTATGGTAAAATACACGTATGTTAATAGAAAAAATATTTTATGAAAATGATCGTATTTGCGCTTAGAAGCATGTTTAACTTAATTTATTTTACAGATTATTAGGTATTTTGTACGTTTTCAACACCTCCAAAAGTATTTTTGACATAACCTTAATGTGTCATAATCTGCGCTCCCGCGCTTGTGGACCGTTTCGGAATTTTTTTTCGACCAGAAGGTATTTATTCTCACTCTTCCATTGTTGGTCACGCCACTCTCGAACGAGGTTTTTTTAGACGTTGGCTTCCACGACTCCACTACAGCGAAGTCAATAGAGATTCCATTGCGACCCGCCGAGCTCGGCTCACGTTAATAATGTCCATACCACCTGGCCCGCTGCGATCTATAGCCTCTCTGAGATAATCTGTTTTGGAATATTGCGCACTGCATATTTACGTTTTGAAACTCGTCCATAGGTACAATGTGGGATTTAGTGACACAAAAACACGCACGGTTACTAAAGCTTGCGCGCGTTTCTCTCGTAGAGTTTTCGTATGCGACTGATTTTTTTTTCTGATTATATAACTGTTATTTTTCTGTTTGGGCTACTGAAATGTTTAAATGTTGTTATACACTGTTCCATATAAGTTTAGTATAAATTGACAGCTTCTTGTGGACAATATTTTTATATATATGTATGTATATATATATATATATATATATATATATATATATATATATATATATATATATATATATATATATATTGTGATTTGTGGTACAATGCAAGACAAACTTTGCACAGTAAATGGTGAACTGGACATTTCGGGCTCATTTAAGAACTAAAATTGTGTAAATACTGTGCATGCACTTCACCATCCTTACTGACTGACTGATTATGTAAATGAGACGCTATCAGCTATTAATAGTAACACAGAAATTTCGCAAATTTGTTTTTATGTTACATCTTTGACCTGGGTACTTCTAATTTTTTCCCATAATATTTTCATTTACTGGCTTAAACAAAGTTACTGCTACGAGTGTTCCTAGTTCTTTTACACTCACACACATTCACACTAACTCACTTGACTTCTTGCACTCACTCAATGTGGAATGTAACCACACTCTCAGCTATCAGCAGCAGGCATTTACATGTAATGTTTGATCCTACGTAGCAATCGGTTACTACTCGACCACGACAACTAGTCCCGCGGAAAAAATGCGAACTACCGCTGTGTTGCCCTTGACGACCGCGCGCGACTGGTGTGGCGCACCACAGCACCGGCCATAATACTGTAGCACAGGCAGCCGGCTCGGTTTTCGCCGCTACGTATCCACTGACCGTGCGCCATGAACTCATGTCAGGTGCAGTACATTTCCCCTCCCTGGGACGTGTCTACCTACTACTAGCACCACGCCTTTTTCCCCTCACAGGAGGACAAGTTGTCGTGGTCGAGTAGTATGTCTCGACTGACCGTGTGCCATGAACTCATGCCAGGCGCAGTACATTTCCCCTCCCTGGAACGTGTCTACCTACTACTAGCACCACGCTTTTTTCCCCTCACAGGAGGACAAGTTGTTGTGGTCGAGTAGTATATCCCCACTGACCGTGTGACATGAACTCATGTCAGGCGCAGTACATTTCCCCTCCCTGGGACGTGTCTACCTACTACTAGCACCACGCCTTTTTCCCCTCACAGGAGGACAAGTTGTCGTGGTCGAGTAGTGTGTCTCCACTGACCGTGTGACATGAACTCATGCCAGGCGCAGTACATTTCCCCTCCCTGGGACGTGTCTACCTACTACTAGCACCACGCCTTTTTCCCCTCACATGAGGACAAGTTGTCGTGGTCGAGTAGAATATCCCCACTGACCGTGTGACATGAACTCATGTCAGGTAAAGTACATTTCCCCTCCCTGTGATGTGTCTACCTACCACTAGCGCCAAGCTTCTTCCCCTCACGGGAGGACTAGTTGTCGTGGTCGAGTAGTAGTTCTCTTGACTAGCACTAAACCATGTATTGTTACAGAATATATTTAAAACGTCAATATCATTACAAGCCTTCGCATACAAACGAAAATTGTTTGATCGTTCCACATTGTGTAGATAATTACGCACACTACACAACTGTAGCTACACAAATACATAATATCTTGGGAGTACGCATATTTGATACGCCCTCGTCGTACCTTTGCACACTGTCAGTTGGAATCAGGACATTCTGACGTCACTTCCAAGTGCGAATGTACCAATGTAAATATTCGAATTATTTAAACCATATAATATGGTTACATTCAACAGTCTTGCTGACTCAAGTCTGGAAAATTACACATTTTCGAGGTTACAGAGATTAAGTTAAGTGAAATTAATTATTATAGAGGTTATCAAACATTAAGTACAACTTTAAATGCTCCGTTTTTATTTATATTCTTTACAACTGTTATGTTTGTTTAACATTAAATTACTTTAATCCCACAAAATACAGTTATGCTATGCTGGCATAATATGAGCTTTTAAAACATTAACGTTTCATTTATTTTAACGACTGCCAGTAGTCGCATCGGATTTAACCATGTGTGTTAGTCACACTGCTTGTTTATCTCAAAAAGCCAGTATGAAAGCAACGCAGATGAGAAGTCGCACGAAACTACGTTCAAAACCAGTTCGCACCGAAAAAGACGTGACTGCGAACTGAACCCTCTCACAGCTAATATAACTGCTTCATCAGCTGAACTTGTTTTTAAAGTGAAATAATTCAGAGTCCTGAATAACAGCGGCCCAAGTATTTAATAGCGAACACAAGTGTTTGGAAGCTGGGGTAGTAAAGCTGGTGTAAAGTGAAGTAGAAATAAAATACTGTACGAGAGAAACTGAAGGAACATACATCCGCCTCGCATTTTGCCATCACTCTCTTTCTCTCTCCCTCTCTTCTTTTATCCGTCTGTCTCCCCAGAATTAACATTAACCACCTGTGTGAGATGCAAGATTAAACACAATCTGAAAAAAAGCGTTATATCTTTTCAACGTCGCATAAATGCAACCTTTGTCATGTTTGCTCATGTAGATGCAATCCACAACTTTACAGCATTATTCATAAATTTGTTTATAGCTTCTACAAATCAAAACCACAAAAAAAAAAACATAAACCCATCACAACATCCACACCTTTTTTTTTCTTTAGAATTTAACATTTTTATCCTATTCTTATCGTAAACATTTCGTTTTGTCTTAGAGGGCAGTTAGTTCCGTTAGATATTGTGAGGCATTGTGTCGCGATGCTTTGGCGAGCTTGGCTTCATCATGACTCTACATCAGTTATGTAGTAGTATAGTTGATTCAAAATATACTGTCGTGGTGTAGTTTCGTAAAGATAGTTTTTAAGGTCATGTATTACGGTCCTTTTCACAGGGTCTTTAATGTATATTAAACACTATTTCTTGAATTTAGTTTTTTAATAGCTCAATGATTCAAGGAATTTTATTCAATAAACATTGAACAGGCCATATGAAAAGTCATCGAACAACAATTTGTAAACAAATGATGTACAAAATATAAAACGTAGCTGTCTGCACGACACAAAATCTAATTGGTTAAACTAATACAAAAGTTTACTATTTTTGTAAGAATTATTAAAAATAATTAATGCGCATATTTATTTTTAGTATAGTCCAGTTTAAATGCACAACTCAATTAATTTGTTATCTGAATTAATAATGTTAGCCAAATCACTTCTCGGCACTTAAATAATTTGATTCTAGAAAATTTTAAACATGTTCGAAACGAAATCTTTGACGAGATGCAAGACATTCTATGAATCGAAAGACAAAATGGCCATGATTATGTCGCCAGCATGGTGTCACATTTAAAATTCAATAAATTCCAAATAAATTTAAAGCTAAACTTTAATTTGTGAAAGGTTATTGATTAAAACAATTTTTCTTTAAATTTTATATTGTGAGCATTATTGTATCGCTGTGAAAAATGCATATTATTTGAAACCGTTACAATGATTATAATCCACCAACTCATGTACAATAATTTCATTATTTTTTTTACATCACAGGAAGAGTATGTCAGTACGCCATTAATGCCACAGCACAGGTACAGTACGAAAAAAAAAAGCATCTGGATCAATAATTTCAAAGCTGTTTTTAAGACATATTTTATCGAACAAAATGGGTAGTATTTTTTTTTTTTCCAAGGGAGTAATAAACATGAGCATATGGAAAAATCAATATATGTTGATAAATTATTTTGCTGAACACGTTTAGCTTGAATATATCAAACCTCGAAATGGTAACAAACGATCGGTTACTGGCGGGGAAGGAAAGCTCCACAAACGACATGCAACGCTCGGTGTGGCTTCCGTGTTACGCCACGCGCAACAGACGGAATCTGCAAAATACAGTCGTTCCAACCGAAAAAGTAAAATACCAAGTCTCACGCCGCAAGCCGTAAAAACCCACAAAGTGCCATCAATATCAAGGAACGCTTCTAAATAATCGGTTAGCGATACATACTTTGTCTTCAGTGATCGGTCATGGTGTATAACAATTTTAATAAATTTTACGCTACATGTCACATGGAGTTAAAAATGATAAATTAAACATACAAAGCAAACGTTAATAATGAGTCAAATTATAAATATAAACAGTATTTATCGCCACTATACGTGTGTCATAAACCACGCAGATAAACCATTTCGTATACTTTTTTCTCTTACACACACACACACATGTACAGTCATGCGGTCGTAAAGGTAAGCTGTTCATCATAACAAATAATAACAAAAATTGAGGAAAATATGTAAGACGAAAAAGCATGTGTGTTGCTTATCATGATGCTTCCAGTACAAAACATTAATTTAATCGACGTATTTTGGTTTTAAAAAATCATGTGGGAATATATATTTTCCTTAGTTGAACTTATGTCAGTTACTTATAAAAGTTATTCTCTTGTAGAATGCTTGTGTTGTAATTTAGATATTGATTATAGTATTTACTTTCCTAAATTTTCTTTTCTCTTAAACACATCGATTGCTATATTTTTGTGAAAGCATTTGGATTTGGATTTTCACTTTTCCGTTGTTTTCGTATTAATTAATTTAACGTTTTGTTTGAAATAAATAATTGTTAACAACCATACTAGCCTACTAGGTCACGCGACCCAATAACACATAATATTTTCGTAAGAAAATAGATTACATCTAAAACCTCTCGTGTATAAGACACAGATGCTTACATACCAGGACTGTAACTGCATATATTATACGCAGCACATATGCCAGTTACGCCTTATTCTCGTACTCTGTTGTCATACTCGTACAGAGGTTGGTAGGAGGTAATCACTTTGAGCAATTGTTATAGTGAAAATATTTTGGTCCGCGCTCAACATCTAGGTATTAGGCACTGGTGAAGGGCGACATTAAATGAATATGGAGCGGTGCCGGAATGAAGGTGTGGAGGTAACTTCGTCAGACACTATTCCCATATTGGAAAATCCAGGGGCCGACCTCGCCGGGAATCAATCGAACCCGGTTCGCCTATGTGGGAAGCGAGAGGTCTGACCACTCGGCCACCGCAGTTTCTCTTGATTGTTATAGAATTGTACAATTTACACCCACATGTTATTTCGCCAGTCGCATAGACTACATGTTTCCTGCATCCAAATGTTCAGTGTAGCAGCCCTTATTTTCATTTTCATTTTTTGTTAATTTTTATTCAAACATACCACGTAACTCTGCTTAATTAAAAAATTTAAAATGGTGGTATTCGTCTACATGGAACATCGGAAAATTTTTTCAGAATACCTGGTTTATATGTAATTACATTTTTTTCGTTTAACAAATATTTATTTTTGTAATGAGCTGCCGGTACTTTTGTGCGCATAAATATAATAAAGTGTAAGTTTTCAGGTAGTTTACACTCACTTTATTGCTATAAAACGTGTAACAAGCTATATTAATTTATCAAATTATGTGTACATAAAGTTTACAAGTATTTTTTTATTCTCTAACTCTAAATAATGTAGAATTTTTATAATTAAATTACTGCATAATCCTAACCGAATGACTTGACCTCGGATGTTAAAAATTACTTTGAAATGATAACGCGACTATTTTTTTTTTAAATTCGGTTACCATATGGGCCAAGATATTATCATAATAAAATTATAAAAATTACAGTTTTCCGTATTTGTAGATTTTGTGGTTTCAGGCTGTTATTTTTCTAAAAACAGTTTTTAATTGTTTACTCTAAAATAAAGCATACTACCACATAGGGCTGTATAAATAAACGTTCACTGATAAAATATCTACTCGGTAATAAAATCTCATTGAATTTTAATAAGTAGTTAAAATTGTTTTGACTTCTGAGTATTCCAGTCATCAACTCGACATTGTACCTTTCCATGTCCCTTAATATTCCTACTACTCGACCACGACAACTAGTCCTCCAGTGAGGGGAAGAAGCGTGGCGCTAGTAGCATTGTGTGTGAGAGTGTGTATATATATATATATATATATATATATATATATATATATATATATATATATATATATATATATATTCAATGCTAGTAGTAGGTAGACACGTCACAGGGAGGAGAAATGTACTGCGCCTGTGACAAATGTTCATGGCACATGGACGGTCAGTGGAGACGTAGCGGAGAAAACAGAGCCGAGCCGGCTACCTGTGTCACAGTATTATGTCCAGTTCTGTGGTGCGCCACACCAGTTGACCATGATGGTCGAGGACAACACATCGTTACGTTGCTTTTCTCCCGCGGAACTAGTTGTCGTGGTCGAGTAGTAGGTATGTTTCATCCGCGCGCCTAGTCCCTGGTGAGTATGCGTTTATCGTCGTAAAAACCCCATGAACGCTGCAACAACGAAAAGTGTGCGTCAATAAGCTGCCGATGTTGGCACAACGTTCAGGTTCTCAGAAATGGCATGCGGACTGTAAGTGGGCCTTTACGTCAATTAGAGACGGAACCACTGGCTTGAGGAGACAGTAAACGGTAAAGGAATCGGCCAAGGAATGTAATTACTTACCAAACGTTTTTCTCTCTTCTTATCATAGGACATAGGCACAAAAAACTCATAATGATGATTGTACTTTCATTACAAAATTCTTGTGGAGTATTAATTTGTCATGTTTTGTGTCAACTGACCAGTGCACATTCAAATACAGGTAAAAAAAAAATTCATCTACGAACTTTAAAGGTTATTTCTGTCAGATCCAGCTGTAATATTTGAGAAAAAATTCACTCTGAAAATTTTATCTCAGATTAAATTTGTCTGAAACAGCTAACATTACACGTCCAGTGGCTCGATTAAATATAACTACCTGCTATTTGCACATACACGGCCCAGCACAATTGTAGAGAAAGTAAAATGGGTCTTACATTGTGGCGTGTATTTAATTCCATTACAGTGCAACCAGACGCATCGCAGGTGCAAATTTTATGTTACACCCATAAAAAGCGATATTTAATCGGCCCCCAGATCGCCACATATTTAATATTGTATGGTACTGTTATCGTGAAAATAATACGCACAGGATACACGTACATGTTCTTTCCTCGCTAATTATATAACAACTTTTTGAATTATGTTATAAGAAAATAAATAACGACACATTAAGTTTACTCCTATATATATATATATATATATATATATATATATATATATATATATATATGTGTGTGTGTGTGTGTGTGTGTGTGTGTGTGTGTGTGTGTGTGTATGTATGTATGTATATATACGTATACATATATATATTTAGGTTAACTGTAGAGCTCACTTCAGCGGAATTTCGAAGGAGTGTTTTGTATTTGCGCACTGTTAAATTAGATAAGTTATCAAATATTATCATTCATCAAAATGGAACGGCTCACTTTTCAAGTTATCGACTGAACGATAAGGTTTCTCCCACCTGACGATAAGGCAAAGTATGATTGTTTTATTTACAACCTTATTATTCTTATCGCCTAATAAGTGTTTCCTCTTTAATTCAACGTTGCCTCCTCGCATTAAATATTGAAATGTGTTTTATAATGTTTCTTTAGTATTCATAAGAGTATGGAGGTATTATTTCAGTAATTCGACATAAAACGTGAAAAAAAAATTATAGTAGAATATTGCTTACGTATGTGAAGACTAGTGGTGTACACAGTGCACTTAAAGCTATGTTTGGCACTATTGTACCTAATGTCTAGACAGTATTTGTTTGAGAGGTATCGATTCAGATGTGTTTTAAGTAATTAAACTTTTGTACATTCTTCATATACACATGAAAATTTATTATTCAATTACTGTTTAAAGAACACCTTCAAAATATAAAAAAATAAAATAAAAATTTGGACAATATTCTTGCCACAATATATATGTTATAGCTTATATAGCACAAGAAACAGTCTTCTTATATAAAAATCATTCTCCGAGTAAGGTACCGCATCAGAGACACGTTAGACTCGCATTCGAAATGGGTCGGGTTCGAATCCCGGCCCCAGACATCCTGACTTTGGTTTCCTGGGATTCTGAAATCACTCCTGAACATAGGCCATGGTCGATTCCTTTACCATTTCCTGTCCTTGTGAAATGTAGTGTGTAGCCCATTGTAATTATTTCGCTGCCAATGAGGAGTAAAACAAAATTAAAATAAAATTCTTTAAATAAAGCATGAACGCAATCGCGTTACGTTGTCAGTGAAACGTAGCAAATATCCCAGTATTTTAATACTTCTTTAAACTGAGTGGTTTTGAATTGCAGACCACTCTTACGATGGTAATGCTTGAGTATTAGCAGCTATCAACGTAGGTTTCGGGTCACCCGGCCCATAGCAGTGTAGGCCTAATTATTTAATTGTAATGAAATTATGATTACAGGGGGCAAACATGGCTAAATAAATAGGACTTTCAAATTGTGCGCAAAACGGTTGCCTACCTGGAGCTGTAAATCTTTCCAGGAGCAGCAGGGGCCGCGGTGACTGAATAGTCAGGCCAGTCGCCGCTCACCAAGGTTTTTCACATGTGGGAACCGTGCCGGACGATGCCGTTGATCGGCGGGTTTTCTCGGGAATATCCCGTTTCCCCGCCATTTCATTCTGGTGCTGCTCCATACTCACCTCATTTCACCCCTCACCAGGTTGAATACCTCGATGTTAAGAGGGCGTGGTACATGATTCAACGCTAAAAGCGTTAATTTATAACTGTAGGTTTCTTGAAGCCAATTTGCGAAAATTAAGCAATAGCAATCCTAGACAATAGTTTTAGCCAATATTTTAAACAGAATTGTTTCCAGTGTTACGAACTTCTGAGGCACAATCTCTTAGGCCGGAACCTCGTCCATTTAACTGCAGCGTAAGAGATCACGCGTAACGAAATAGTAATTCTGGATAAATATTTTCTCATAATTTTGGCAAATACCATTATCTAGGATTGTCATTGAGTATTTTTATGCATGTTGGCTTCTAAAAGACCGTAAAAATTAATTGATATTTTCAGCTTTTATTTATCTGCCACGCACTCTAAGGAGTGAGCTGACCAAAAGCTCTCACTCGCTCCAGGAGCAGCAAGCAAGAGAGTGATAATGGTATACTGGCTCGCAAATCAAATGCCCGGCTGACTCTACGCACTAGGTAATTTAGGACGGGATTACAATGACTTCGTGTATCACTTTCACATGGAACACCTTGACAAACACAGTTGATGTGAGGTGAGAGGGTCTTAGGGTCATTTAACAACAAGGTCGTACGAGCCGACGAGAGTGAAGTGAGATGACACAACATACATGTCCGGGTTGGGATTCGAACACAGGACCTCTCGCTTTATAGACCGACTCCTAACCGACTGTGCTTATACTTGCGTTCACTTTCACGTTACGAATAGTTTGCCAATGTAAAACTTGTAAGTAAAATTTAAACGTGAAGTTATACCACAAGACCCTCAGGGGCAATCACGCTCGAAGGAACTAATATCACCTGTTGATTCATGTTGTCTTTGCCTGTACTCGACGGATGATTTCCCTTTCTTCATTATGTCAACGTGGGGGTACTGTGGCCGAATGGTCAAACCATTCGCCTCGAGAGGCGATCCGGGTTCGATTCCCGGCGGGGTCGGTCCCCGGATTTTTGCACGTGATAATCGTGCTGGATGATGCCGCTGGTCGGAGGGTTTTCTTTCCCTTCGGAGATCTCGCGTTTCCCTCGCCCCTTCATTCCAGTGCTGCTTCATACTCACCTCGTGTCACCCCTCACCTGCGCTGAAGCCCTCGATGTTAAGCGCTGATCAAAAATCCCCCCCCCCCACACACACACACATTACGTGCATGTGTAATTTTAGACTGTTTATGTGAAGAATTGTAATACGGCACCTGAATTAACTACGTCTTAAGCGAAACTGAACTAATTGTAACCACGGCCTTACGTCATACTGCTACTTACGAGATTTAAAAAGCTAGGTACCACTTAATTTTATCAGGAGATGACATTCTGAAAAATCCAGCGGGTGCTTCTACCGCAGTGATTCCATTAGTTACACTTTGAGCTACTACACCGCAGTTAAGGCCATGATCTTTAGTTTCTACTGGTTTCGCAATAATTATATTATTTAAACTTAAACGAGAGCAGATATATAAAAGATCTGTCTGGCCGTTTTGTATGAAGTGGTTTTTGCTGTGATAACTATTTTTTTTTCAAAGCAAGAAATTATTCGGTTTGACTAAAAAAAGTCACAGAATTTCGTTAGTTACAAAATTAGCTAAAACCATAGCATTTACCGCCTTTAAAAAAAAATCAGTCAAAATTGAGTAGACGATTTTAAACACAACTGCTAGACAGATTTTTTATATATCCTCTCGTTTAGGCGTAAAAAATTAACATCTCTAAAAACAGTAGAAACTAGAGAAAGGAACTAGGAAAGCCGTCGGTGAGAATGTTGGTTGGCTTTAGTTAACGTGTTTTATTTTAAAGTACCGCTCCGTTATCGTCTGGTATCTGTTTTATTTTCGTAGGTGAACATGTTAGAGATAAGTCCGAAAGTCTCGTCAGTATGTAGGTTAGTTAGAAGGGCTTCTTACTATCTCGTAGAGAACGAGTGTTTTTTTTAGATGGAACCACCTGCTTGGAGGGGCAGAAACACGCTTACACAAACGTCAAAGTGTCGGGTGGAGGCGGGCGTCTCACCTGTCTGTTGCGCCCAGGGGTCACAGCCAGCTAATTCTGTCCTCCCGGTCATCTCTGGCGGGTCAGGGTCTGGCTCGGAGAGAAGACGCGAGGGCGGATATAATTGAATCGGAGCCGGTACGGCAACGTGAGCCTTCAGCGAGGGTTTAACTCGTCCCACTTACATCCAGCTTTCCTACCCCTCCTTTCACCCTCGCTACCCCTTCATTCGACCTGCGAGAGAGCTTTGTCGTGTAAGCCAGCCTAGGATTCTCCATCGCGTTTCTCCTCTGCAGGCTCCATTTGTAAACATACTGCTCTGCCTTCGCAGTAGATCTATATACCAATCCGATAAAACACACAAACAAACTGGGTGAGACCCGTTACCTGCAGTGATTAGTAGAACTCCTTAGACCTGTGTGACAGACATCCCTGGGTAATTAGAGAATTGTTCAAATATTACAGAAAATGAGGAGCTAATTGAAACCGGAAGTTTCAGTTAGCACAATGCGATGGTAAATAGTTCGCCGTGTTTTCATGTTCTTTTTTATTTTTATAATTGGGCTACAATATTTTACCTTTAATTAACATTTGAACAAATAAAATTAGTGAACTCTGTTGACATATATGAGGTTTGATTTGTTATAATTAGGTAATATGTACAAAATGTGTAATAATATAATTTGGCAATTATGTTCAATGCTACTGGCTTGGTGAGTTGCCTTAAGAACATAATTGCCGTTATGCAAGGTTACAACACGGTAATGAAGTTACTTTAAAAAAAAAAAGACTGATATACTATAACCAAATAGCCTACTATCGTAACTTACACCAGACTGCTCCGTACTAATAACAATGAGAAGGGTGAGAAAAATTACCTAGTGGCATAAGGTGGAACTACCGAATGTATTTATGCTATTACTTTCCTGCAAACGTAAATTTCTTTTGTTTGTGTATTTAGCGAACTGCTGATTCTGTTTTATATAATTTACTTTGGATGTGGCAAAGAAAGCAGATTTGTTATTCATGCATTAAGAAAAGAAAGATTTGCTTCGCTTTGTTATGGTAACAGCGTAAACCTTACATAGCGTGCTGTTATCTGTTAGCTTGAGGTGGAAACACAGACAGTGTCCTCACAGAATTGCACAGGCTAACCGGTATTGGTTTACAGTGTATCTGGTTTAACTCAGTTTGTTAAAGAGCCTTTAATTGGCATTCCTAATGTTCTGCACCGCAGTACATTAGAATAAATTAAGATAAATAATTTGTTACTGACATTTCATGTAAGAGCCTTGGCATTTTTTGTGTTATACGCTGTCTTAAAAAATGAGATAAAATTAATCCAGAATGCTATTATGTTTTTCCTCGTTCTTTTAATTCCAATCAATGGTTTGGTTAAAACATAAATACTTTAAATTTTAGAAAACTGTAAAAAATGTATAGTCACATACTTTGGATACATAAGTAAATATTTCGGACTTTCTGTGAACTTTCGTCCAAAAAATAAAAAGGCAGTTGTTTTGGATCCCAAATTAGGATTTTTTTTTTAAAGAAATCAAGTCCACGTATCATTATTGATGTTACGACTGTATAAATAAGTACTATTATATAACTCGAGTTTAAACATTAATAACTTGTTGTCAAAAACATTTTACGGGTATGAGTTACTAAGCTTACTTAACAATTCATATTTTCTCAACTAACTAAATTAAAAAAGGGGGGTTGAGTTGCAACATAATTTTTACGTGTCCTAAGGTCACAGATGAATTTCTAAGGATCAACAAAAATTTTATACTTATCATTGCATAATATTAAAACTGCATTATTTTATCCATAAAACAAAAAGAACACAAATTTGCAATTATTTGGGAATAAATGCAAGGATGGATATTCACAAACCAAAAAACGACAAATTTAACATATAACGACGTGACAAACATTTACATTTAATATCTAATTTCATATCATCAAAAGTGCTTAGTTAATTTTTTTATTTTAATTACTTTTCTTATATTTCAAATCAAAGTAATACATTTCATAGTTAAACTTATCCCGGTAAGAACATTTTATAATAGAGGTAAATAAAGGAAACGAAATACATAAAACTGTGTAGGTTAATTTCGGAGGTTACATTCTCAAGAAGATTATTTTTCAGACTGAGTTAAAATTACTGAAAAAATTCAACTTTTCCAATAATTATTAAAGAATCCAGGCTTTAGCACAATATAACCAGAAATATTTAGAACAATAGGCTTAGTACTAGATTTTTTTTTTTTTTCGTTTTACACAATATGTAGTTTGTTTAACTGGGCAGCAAAAAATACATGAATAAAATGATCTGTCTCTAAGTGTAGTCAGAAACACAAAATATCAGGAATAATTATTTCATCACAATACCAATATTATTTTTAACATAGCATTGCAAGAATCGTTCAAAGATCACATAAAGACAATTTTACTATGTTGCTCTTAAAATATATTAATGTGGTTCTTACGATAGTGACGACTGTGAGAGCAAAATGCTGTATACGGATTTTAAAGCGATGGTACGGTATGTTGAGGTCTATTCTTTAAATCGTTTCTACAAACACATTAAATAATGGCATCGTGAAAAGAACCAATAACACTAATACTATTTACATTTAGATTCCGTGTAATAAAGAGTACTTTTCATAGCAAAATAATGTATTTCACTTTGGTTTTATTAATCGATGTACAGTCTGCGTGTTTAAAAATTATAAGTTCATTTGTAAAAACAGACGTATGTATATTTTGAATATAAATGTAATGACCATAATTATAGGAGAGGAGGTGGAAGAGGAAGGTAAATAAAGATACCCTATGAGTGACATCTTATCTATAAATAGAGTAGTCAGTTTTCTCTCAAATACGGGTAGTCAAAATATTAAATTGTACGAGAAAGGCAATATTGAATTCTGTCATAAACTAACACGATATATTGGTTTACGAGACCATTAACTGGAAAGCTAAATACATACGTCGGTGATTCGGTGTTCTTGGGATTCCAGTTTAAGCCGGATTTCTTATATATGAATAAGAATATTCACGAAAGTATCTTACAAACTTCGCGAGATGATTCTTTGTAAGAGAAATGAGGTAAAGTTGTGTAGTGAAAGAGTTTTGCTGACGCAAATCTTGAGGAGATAGTGTCGTTTGAAAGTTGGCACTGAAAAACAACATTTGCTGAAATATCCTAAAATAATCAGTAAAAAATACATTTTGTGTGTGTGGTTTGGTAATAACAAGTTCTACAATATTTTTATGGCGAATTTCTCCCAAAAACTTGCATTACGTAACTTTACATCATTTTTACAAGATTTTGTCGCAAAATGTGTAATATACTTCCATGAACAGCATGTATATACAAGTCGCAGCTGCTCTTTCAGGACATATATGCCTAATTAAGTAATTTTTATTTCTACAAATATTATTTGATATTATTACGATAGGCCTAACCAGCAAACATATAATAAAAGTATATATACATTTTGTGCACTTTGTAGTGTAAGGTGCCGGAGATATTTATTCTTAAATTTGTTTCGAATAAAGTTAGTGAATGCTCTCCCAGGGTATATTCAAATGAGTTATTATTTTAATAAATCGCATTCCTATTTCTCGGCGAAAAGAAAGTAAGTACGCAGCAGTCATTCATTGTTAAATGTCGCTCTGTGTTTAGGATTTACACGCGACATGTGGAAGCATAATATGCCTTAAGATGTATTATTTTAATTAGTCTGCGTACTAATATCAATCTATGTTCTCTTTAGGTGGCCAACTGGGTAGACGTACTCTGGTGAACATTTTCATGGAGAATGGAGACTTAAGGACGACACATTACACGCATTACGCCTGACCTTAGCCTCTAGCAGCAAGTAAATCAACTGGCGTATAGTCTTACACGCCGGCAACTCGTCTCTATGAGTCATTCAGCTGTGACACTATTATTTTATGACTTAGTATTTGAAAGAAAGGAATGTTTTACTCATATATGCTAAAATAGTCTTATGCAAGATTATCATGTCTTAAAATAATACGATAAATACACCCGTTTTCAAAATTTTAAGAACCAAAAAATTAAATTTTAAAAATTAATGGAGGACCTGAAAAAGTTTATACGCTTGTAAAGTTATCCGAATCCTATTCCTAAGCAAACGTAACTCAAGTATGTTGAGTGGTTTTCGAATAAAGTTGTGTCGGCCGAAGATCTTCACACTTCTCGGCGGGAGGGGTCAGACCATTCGCCTTCCACCAAGGCGATCCGGGTTCGATTCCCGGCGGGGTCGGTCCCGGGATTTTCGCATGGAGGAATCGTGCCGGACGATGTCGTGGTTGGCGGGTTTTTTCTCGGGGATCTCCCGTTTCCCCAGCCCTTCTCATTTCGGCCCTGCTCCATGCTCACCTCATGTTACCCTTCGCCAGCGCTGAAGATCACAATGTTAAGCACTGACCAAATTCTCTCTCACTCTTCTCGACAAGCTTAGGCAGCCGGCCACCAAGAAAGTTGGTAATTTTTTTGGCATGCTAAAAACAGATTTCACGATAAAATTGGTAAATTTAGATGTTCATGGGTCGGGGTGAGTCTAAATCGGTTGAAAATTCCCAGAATCATCTATTACAAAATGTATGCCTCCGTCCTCATTGCTACGACTCCTTTTCCCAGAATCTGAGAGCGGTCGCAAAAGCGAAGTTCAATTGTAACGTAGAGATAAAAATTATTTTATGCACTTGAATTTGATGACAGCATACACACATACCATTTTTTTAAGAGGAGTTATATAACATTTTAAACCAAGAAACCATTACTAGGCACTATATTTACTTCGAATAACAATTTGACAGCAAGAAAAAAAAATTAATTTGTCCTCTTCGCCACACTGCATATCGCACAGAAAAAAAAAGCAATCATAATCTAAGTCAAATAGTGTAGCTCTCTCTAACCCTCCTTTTTTTTTGTGAGAAAAAATTCTGCTACACCTGAAAAGAAATGTAATAATTAGCTATTAAAGGCCCTTTGTTATATTTTTCTTTCTGTTAATAACCTGCGTGTGGGACGAAAAAGTTACACTGGTAAACTAATTTTAATTTTGATACAAAGCTAGTGTTTTTGGACGATATAGTTGAACTACAGATATGCCAGTGAAATACAGATTTTCTCGCAAATCGCCCGTTTCTCTCGGTCGTTCATACTGCTACTCCCTCATGCTAAGCTCATCCACATAGGTATTGCACGTGCTGAAAACATCGTTGACAAAGTGTCTCACACTTCAATTCACTTCAATAAATTGCAGAGATGAGATACAACAAATCAGGTACTACAAGAAATATTTCAATTTATTCAATATTTTAATATACTGTACAGTGAAAGTTAAATATGACTTATCTTTAGAGTTTTTTGGCATTTGTGCTGAGTGGTTAAGTGCGTAATCGTTTCTGAAACAAGAAAATATATTTCAATACCGTTGGTTTAGGTAGTAAAACACAGAAGTCGACCGTTCAATGTTCGTACCATTTTTTTTTTTCGGTGTATTTTCCGAATTCAGTTAAAAGTGCCTAACTGCTAAACGCAATTCATATTGATGTGTAATATTTTTGGAACTCGAATTCCTTCCTTTTTCTCAATTCAGTAACACATTGGTAAATCTATGCAGGCAGGACTTCGTTTTTCTGTACGTTAGTATACTTAACCGGAGTTAAAATTGTTACAAATAGTCTCAAAAGTAATAATTATAACCGTGTTATTCGTGTTTGGCCTTCTAGCATTTAAACACTAATGTAGTTTACGATATTACTGCTCTAGGAAACAATCCAGTGCATTGTCACTCCGCTTGTAAAGTGGGCATAGAACGATACATGCAGTGTATACCGTTAGGACATTTAATTCATAAACACAGTTGAACAGGTAGGTTTATAATTATAAATAAGTAAATCTATCTTGAGTTTATCTATTTTAGTTGTGAAACCACAACTGAAAAATCGTTTGAAGTATTTACTATGGGTATATATATATACACACATACATATCAGCTTTAATAAGTGGATAGTTCCAATCCAGTGGATGCATGACAGAAGATGTCTGGAGAAGTGGATAGTTCAAATCCAGTGGCTGCATAACAGAAGATGTCTGAAGAAGTGGATAGTTCCAATCCAGTGGCTGTATGACAGATGATGTCTGGGATGATGCGTGTGCGATTTGACTGTTTAATTTTAATCTTGCAAAGTTATAATTTCTCATACGAATGGTGTAGGGAGTGTAAATTTCTTATCCCTCCTTTCCCAACAAATAAAAATCGTTTCATATTTTCCTCGCTGAAAGAATGAAATTTATCTAGAAACGAAGATTATAACCAAAAATGTGTTGGTTCATACTGCTGCAAAAAACGGCTATTTAAACAGAGTAACTTCGGGATATTTGTTATAATAACTAGATCTGCATTACCCATGCAAAATAATCTGACGTGAGTAGCTGTGAACTTTATAACTTATTAAGGCGGCCGCCTGGTGAAGGGTGTTTTGTTTGAGTGAGGCTGAAATCGATGAGCCACTACGAGCGACGCCTATCGGGACATGTATTGTAATTTCACCTCTACGTGCAAAGTCGCAAATGCGCGCGTAGTGTTCCCGCCGTGACTTTTTACTGTGTAACTTAAAGCGGTGATCGTATCACTCTTTTAAACTCGTCACTGTTACAAAGTCCAACTTAGTTGTGGACCTTAATTTCGAACGAATCCAGTACTCATGTCTTGAGAAACAACCGTCTGAAGAAAGCCGATTTCAGCCAAGTTTGAGGGTTTTTAAATCATGCTTTTAATGTGCGTAGTGTCGTAAATGAATTTTTTTTACTCGAGAAGTCTGAAGTGTATTTTCTTATCGTAGATAAGCATTGAGGACGCACGTTTACTGGTTTCTGAGAAAAATCTTAACTCCAAACACGCTGCACGTAGTTCGAGTGCCAGCAAAATGGCCGCGTATTTCCCTTCAAAAACACCACTGTCTGGTAGTCTTGAAATAGTTCAGAAGGGACCAGGTGCAATCTTGTTCGTGAGATCTAAGGAAGTATTGCATTCTCACGACGCTCCTCTGCGGTCACGTCACGTGGCTACGCAAATTCCATCTGTTCAAGAAGATCTGGGTCCCATTGTCGGGCTCCACAGATTCTAGAGGGAACTCGTGGCGACTGCAGCTGACACGCGAGAGAGGCGCGGATTCTAACGAAGTTTGCTCATTGTTAGGCGTCTCCCCCGTCTCCACCCAATCCTCTTCCGCCTTAGTATAGTGGTTGACAACCAACGATAAACAACCAGCTTGCATGAGCTGATGGCCGAAGAAACAAAGACTACCCATCCTCGAGTCCTGCACTTCTCAAGTATCGGAGCGCAAAGTTGGGATTCATTTCAAAATGCCTTTCGAGTACGAATATCTGAACTACAAGAACGTGTAGTATCAAAGTCATGATTTTTTAACGTTAGTACGAGGACAGACAAACTCTTACATATACACTACGCCTACAGATGATGCTGGTTTATCGCGGGAAAGCTTGACTGTTTTCTGGGTTTCAACGCTCGTTCAGCTAATGAACGCTTGTACGCGGAGTTGTTTCCTTATTTGATTGAGCCAATAACAATCCCACTATTGTAATATTTGATGCCTGTTATTGGTCTGCATGCAGCTACGTTGTGTCAGACGTATATCACCTAATCATATATGTCCCAAGATATTACAATACTGGACTCGAGTGGAAGAAGAATAATTGGGGTACGTTTCTCAGTCTTGCCATTCCCGTGTTTCGCGGGTTCATTAAAGACGAATGGTCCCTTAAGAGTCTTGGGTACTGGTTTCAAACTAGACGCGTGGGAACAGCGGAGCGATAAAAGTCAGAATAACGTGCTCAACGAGAAGCATATCGCCTCTATTCTACACGCTCTAAACTGGTGTGCAAAGCTTTCGCAGAAGTCTTTTTCATTTGGGACTTTAAGCGGTGTCCCTAAGATTTTATTTATGAGATAGTATGTTGTAAAGGTCAATGAATGCTTCTCTTTTTGTATTTTACGGAATCATGTCGCGTTTACGGAGTTACAGCAGTTTAAAAACAGTTGTTTTTGCCATATTAATGCACTCCAAACTCAAGTTTCAAATCAGCATGTGTATTTTAATTTCAATAGAAGCATAGTTTCAAGTTTGTGTTCTTTGCGTAGATAAACGTTTTAGGAATAAGTTAGGAGGTTTTGGCGTAGAAAAAAACAGGAGTAACACGCTAAAACACAGTCCTTGCGCTATGTACAGTACATAATGACGTTTAATCCACGCAATGGCCAGGTTTTTTCTCCTTTCTCGAGGCATCCCGGCCAAGGCATTAACGACTTTCTGGGGTACTTACTAACACCCCACAAAAGAACTGAGTGAATGCTTCATATCACATTTGCAAATAATTCTCGCCTCTTTTTGGAAAAAACTCATATGTTTCCTAGAATACTTAGTTATTTAGTCAGTGCAACTGTTTAGCAGTGCTCGATTTGTATGAACGTAACTTATTACGACTTTTCCTTCACTTATTTTAGAACTTTACCTTCATTTGCTCTCAGAGAAGGTAAACCAGAAAACTAAAAATGCAATGTACGTGATGTTACATTTGTTTGAATTTGTTGTTATTGAATGACAAAGATGGTGAATAACAAATGAAATTACCCAACTGTAAAAATTTCCAAATTTTTGCTTTAATTATTTTACACCAAATTTAGCTATGGTCAAACGTTGAAATTTCTTTACTGAACATACGTGATCATTAATTATTTTAGTGCTTTACACGATGAAAACCTAATCTTCAGGAGATATACCTATAACACTTTACATAACAAATAGACGGCAAAATTCGCTGCAGTTGAAAATGTTCATGTTCTACACATTTTTCCCTGTGAAATTTGCCTGATGTTTATACAAATGCAACCATTTTAACGTAATTATGTTTTTCCGTTTACTCTTAATCCCAACTATGAACAACACACTTCGTTTCATTTTCTTGAACATATTTTATTTTTCAATAAGTTTGGAAAAACATTTTATTCCCCTTAGACATAAAAAACTAAACTTTAATATTTTAACTAATCAACTTAAGGTCGCCACCTTTCTCGGAGTCCCTGTGAGAGCGATGATATGATTATACATATTAAATTATATTAGAAAAGAGTTCGGTCACTTCTTCGAACAAAACCCAGTTTCTGCCTTAAGAAGGTGAACATGTTGCTACTGGGAATACAATGTGAAAATGGATTAATGAGTAGGATTACACTGTGTCATTGGGCATGAAAATATATTTTTTTTTTAGAGTTGTGAGGGTATGTCAGCAACATGGAACACGCCGAGACGAACAAAAACGACAATAAGGGCAAACAATTAGGTTCAACCAGTATAGAATCCAAATTAATGTAATATAAGATAAAAGTTCCATTCTTACTTTCGCCAGCGCACTTAAATAAAAATTCTGTTATTTTATTTTGAAAAATATCTTCGAAAATGTGTTACCAAAATATAATTGTTTTAAAAGTCTTTCGACAAATTAGAAACGTAGTTATCAACTACTTATCAGCATACATATCAGAACGTAATCAACAACTATTCACGATAAGCGCGGACACGAAAAGAGATTTGTTTACTTACTCGTATTTTAGTGTACAGATACAATGGCGTCAGAAGTTTGCCTTGCTGTTTTCGCCCTGGTAAGACACGTGTTATGTTAAATGTGAAAGTATTTTAATTGCAATAACTAAGTAAGTAAACGTTTGCATTCCAATAACAGTATGCAGGCATTTAGTTACTTGCTTACTAGTAGGCCAGAATATCGAATAGGTGGAGTAATAAATTTTATAAATGATTTCATATGTATCACTCGGCGTATTTTGGCTGTTGAATTGGTAGCACGTATCAGAAACAGAGCATTTTCGCGACTCCGGTAGCTGTAGTGTTTCTAAACTCCTTGCAAATAGTTTGCCGCCGTTTACAGTTTTTAGCTACCTGAGTATCGAGGTAGGTTACAAGGTTAGTTTACACGGAATGGCAGTTGTTCGGTAATTTCCGTTTGTGTAGGCTATATTGCAAGCCAGATCTTAATTTTGTAATTTAGTGCATAATTATAATGAAGTTCACGTTGCAGCGCGCTATTTTTTTTTTTTTTTTTCAGATTAGCATACGGAAAAATATTTCAAAGAGAAAATTCGAAATTCCCACCCGTCTCAGGCAATTTCGGAAACAAATAATCATTTTCGCGCATTCAAATGTTCCACTGCGGACACTTGTAACCAGCCTATTACCGATTCTATCACGAAAATACGCCTATTGATAACCGTGTGGTTTTGTATCGCTTCCCTGTAGCATTGAAGATCTTATTCAGTTTATGTTGTTCTCGATTTAACATATGGTTACGTGCGTATATACGTCAGCTCAGTAGATTCAGAGACATTTCTTTCCACCTAGCACATGTCACACATCTTATAAGATGGATAATTTATGTTACATGTAGTGTATACATTGTCAACTAATTGAATTCGGATACATAACATTTTTATTTTATTAATCTTTTTGACTAAGCTTTTAATCTGTTTCACTGCTAGTCGGTTTTAAAACTGGGTTAAACATTTTAAATCCACGCCATATTTTGACAGCTCTTAAGATTTACAAACTATTTTGAGGAGATCAGAAGATATTTATTTATTAGTACTATGATTACGCACACTTTGGACTACAGTTCGACAGGTGATCTTAAGACCTTTGGCGATTTTTCCTGTTTTCTCTCGAAATTTCATCGTTCATCTCATAATTTCCATTTCTCTCACAATTCCTTTTTGCTCAAATTTCTTTTTCCTAGAAATTTCCTTTTCATCCTAAAAAACAAACCATTTTTTCTTTCAACATTGTCTCTCCTTCGAAACAAAAAAAAAAAAAAATTCTCCTTACTCGTTGTTCCAAAATATACTTTACATATCTCCGACGTCTTCTCAAAGCAGCTGGATGACCCAGTTTTTCGTGGGTCACATATTCAGGCTGCCTCTGAGCATCAATATTTTACTATTTATGCCAACAGGTAGCAGCACTCATTCCTCAATGTGTGGAATTAACGCAGTACAATAGCACCCATTCGCGCTTAGTCAGTGCGTGTTTGTATTGATATTGTGTTGAAATCGGGTCGGGTGGAATGTGATCCGGTGTTTCCAAGAAGGTTTGCAATTTTATATGACTTTTGATTTTAGTGATGGAAATACATTTATACAACTACGTGTCGTGAGTTTTGTGTACAGCCAGTCAGAGTTTTCAATGTTTCAAGAAGTTGTATTTTCTTTGAAATGTTTGAGTGCTTCGAAAATTGTAATTAATATGCGAGGTTTTACGTTTTTCAAAATTCTAAAGGTGCAACTTGATTTTAATGAAATTTAAATAATGCTTTAGGAAAATTGAAAAAAAAAAAAAAGAAAGAAAGAAACATTTTTCACTAAATCTTATCCTGCCGCCCTGCCCCGTTTTTCCCTCCCCACACATCTTATATAGAGTGTGTATATTTGTCAAAAACATTAGCGATCGCAAGCAGAGCTCACCAAAGTTTCGTCGCAATCGGATAAATGGTATAGAAATTCTATCCCGTTCCTCCCTTGGACCCACTTATGTCTCCCTTCCTCCTCCTCCAACCCTCGAATTAAGAATTTATTTATCAGAAAGACTCGCGGGCACACATACAACTTACCAGAGTTTCACTGCAACCAGACAAATGATACATGATCTCGGAAATTGATGATATATAAAATTCTGACCACACTAATTTATAATTATATAGTTGTCTAGAATACTTTTTAAAATTCAAAATTACGAAATAATCTTTGTTCGTGTAAGAGAAAAGTATGTAATTAAATAAATTGCAAATAATATTCACCTAGAAATATTCGACTCGCTTTTTTTAAGTACTCGTGATTAGCCTATTTGCATCAATATAGTGTACTATATAATTCCATTAACATGGCATGTATGTATATATATTATATTACATTATATTATATTTAGCCTTCACTTAAAGTACACTATGTTACCTCAGTTTTAGACCTAATGTTAAACAACAGTATTATGACATACAATTACAGCCCTTTATTACACCTCGGTGTTAGCCCTAAAATCATGCCTCAACATTATAACTTACCTTGAAAAATTAATTTTGTAACTCAGTTTTATAACTCAATATAAGACCTCCGTATTATATTTCAGTAGGCCTACTATACTTGAGTATCGGGTTTCAGTGTTAGACCTAATATTTTTAAACCTCAGTATTATTCTTCACTTTCAACTCCAGTATTAAACCTCATTTTTTTACCATAATATTACACGTATTATATATGAAGAGGTCTAAAAACTAAGATTAATATTGAGGTTTCGTAGAGAGGTATAGAAGGAATAGCTAATTGTAAGATCTAAAATTGAGTCTTTAAAAAATGATGTCTAAGGGTATGATCTAGTCCTGAGATCGAATTTTGTTATCGTAAAGTGATAGCCAATGGGCAGGATTAAAAAGTTGTCTAAAACTGAGGTCTAATTGTAAGTTTTAATGTTGGTGAGCTAAAGGGAAGTAAAATATTGAGGTTTAATATTGTGGTCTAATATTACGACCATAAAACAGTCAAGTCGACTGCTGATGCTCGAAGTGTTAATTGATTGTGAAGCCTAATAAAGATGTCCAATAACAATGTATAATGGTGGAGTCTGAAGCTAAGTTCATAAGTCAGGTTTCATGCAGTGACTACAAGTGGAGAGGTCAAGTATTGAAGTTAAAGAATGGGGTCTAATTCTGAGATACAAAAATTAGGTTTAATACTACAGTTTAAAGAAACAGGAGCGAGGCTAAAAAGCAATGTCTAGTGCTGAGATCTAATTCTGAGGTAGAATAGGGAGGTATTGTAATGAGGTATAATACTTAGCCCTAAAGTAAAGGTATAATACAAATCTCTAAAATGTTTGAGTTCTTATATTAGGACCAATACTGAGCTCTAATACTGAGTTAAAATAATAATGTTAAAAACTATGTACAGCGACATACTTCTAAAGGTGAAATCTAGTATTGAGGTAGAATACTGATTTCAAATACTGAGGTCTAAAACTGAAGTCTAAAACTTTGATTTAATGACGATGTTTAATGCTGAGACCTAATTTTATGTCTGACATGACGGTCTTACACGAAGCTGCTCTAATAGTAAGGCCTAATACTGAGGTCTAATACTGAGTTCTAAATCTGAGGCACACGGTATATGTTTAGTGAGGGAAGTAAGAGATTATATTTTGTATCCACATGGCATATAAATGTAACTGAATTGTTCCGGTAACACGTTGGACTCGTATTCGGGAGGATCCGGGTTCGATCCTAGGCTCCGGCCATCGTGATTTCGGTTTTCCCCGGTTTTCTGAAATCGCTCCAAGTGAATGCTGGGATGGTTCTTTAACAAAGGCCATGACCGACTCCTCTCCCAGCTTCTATCATTGTACTAACTTTTGTTTCACCGTCTTTAACGATCCTGCTGTCGACGAGACATAATGTCCACTTACCTTACCTTACTATATCATACACTCCGTTGAAGCATATAGGTAAAGCGAACTCAAACGAAGCGAGTCGAACATTTCAAGGCGAACATTAATTGTAATTTTATATAATACGTGATGCTTCAAAATTGTACGATATCTAGAGTGTTAAGTTAGTAAAATGGTACGCCGGTTAAAATGAGAAACAATAAAAAATTTTATATGCTATTTAATACAGGAATAAGGTAAAAATTATATGTCAGTTAGTATGCTCGTACATTACAGAGTTAGGGACAATGCATTATCGCGGAAATGTTAACTGTTCGCTAGGTTTTAATGTAACATCCTAACAACATTTCTGACAGTCTTCTTTTGGTATTGACGTGCCCCCGTCTGATTAGGCCAATGATAAATATTGTGGGCCGCTACAGATTATTTGTGATTCGTCTTTAAACTACTGCGTAACCATCCTCCAATCAAAAAAAAAAAAAGGCGAAAGGCTTCTACTCTGTTTTGTGATATAACGGTGGCGCAAAATATTATTTCTTTTTTCGTTCCACTATCATTATCTATGCATAGCGTGTAGTGAGCAAGAGGGACGACACCATATGTTACAAGAAGGTACGGCCAAACTTTCAGGAAACATTCCACACACACAAAGGCATTGCTTCTCTTCAAATCACAAGAAATGATGGACTGGGAGCACACAGTGGCCCACCTGGCGGTGAACCTAGGAAGTAAAGTACATTGTAAAGAACAAATCTATTGGGTATTTGGGGCAGTTTCTGTACGAAGTGTTATTTACGATAACATTTAACGAGATGCAAGGAATTGAGCTCTACCGTGGTAATCAAGCGTTTCCGGACATATGACCGTATCACATAGTTTCTTTCTTTGGGTGTATGGAATGTTTTCTGAAATTTTGGCCGTACCTTTTTGTAACATCCTGTAGGTAGTTCAGTCATCAAGTGTTAGAATGACAAATCTGCTAGTTGAGTTAACTCTTCAGCAGGATAAGCAGCTATAGCTGTCCACGCGAAAAGCCGTCAAGTTTGTCCCTGTCACTAACAGCGACTTCGTCTGAACTGTATTTATAGTCACAGCAATGTTGACATTGAGGGTAAATTACAGACAATTTAATGTTAGAGGGTAATCGAATGGAATACGTACTTAACGTGGTATTAAGACTGAATTCCCACGAGCTACAAACTGCACCACATAACGTCAAAATTATTCTTAAAAATTAATTTTAAAAAATAAAATATTAATTTCCTGGGCTCATAAAAGTTGTACAACACGTCTCGGTAGAACTGTACAATGAAGCTCCTGTGTAATTTATTTTCCGCTGGTCGTACTTGCTTTTCGGATCATCTGTCTTGAAAGTATACCAACTAAGTTTCCTTCTCAATAATTAAGTTATCTTATATAAAAAAAAACTTCCATTACTTTTTTTAGGTACTTACAATTCGTAAGCATTATTCTGACGCGAACAGCAACTCAATATCTCTACTTGTCGTAAGTATCATCGGCTGACAGAAAACAAATTTTATGCCTTGTCACCCCTTTACGTGTCGAATTTAGACAAATCTTAATTTCACATTTTAAATAATTTGTACAAGTATCCAAGTGAAGGGAAAATTACGGGGATAATCCGTTCAGTGAAACCCAAATCGATCATTCATTTAATATCACATTTCATCCCTGTAAAGTATTAAGAGTTCGAATTTTGAAAAATCTTAAATTTTTTTTTGCGACCATTTACCTAATCATCATCCTGAAGCAAATATAAACTGATTATTTTGATAGGTACGATATACAGGTTGGTCCTGAACTACAGTGTACAAACGCAGGAAGGTGATTCTTTATGAAAAATAAAGTAGGACATATGCAGGACACTTTGTACCTAAATGTAATATTGCGGGAGTAATGAGCCACAGAATATCGAATTTGAAAACTGTTTTTATTTTTAATATCGGAAACAGAACTATGTAAAACGACAATACTCTGAACATTGATTTGTGTTATAATAGTATTCAAACCCACATCAAATGCTGGTTGATACATTCAGCCATTACTAAAATAACAGGGGTGGCCACCCTCTAAGTGGACTAAACGTTTGTGCCATCGGGATAGTGGAACATTTGACGATTGCGAGCTTTGTAATAAAAATGGTCCTCTTATTGCAACTGTCTAGGGCTCATAGTTTTCGTTAAAATTGCACGCGAAGCTTTGGCAGAAGCTCTAGAGTACCAGGAGAGCATAGGCAATACTGCGTACATTGTGTTTGGAAGTTCTCAATTTCTCTATCCAAAATGGGTTGGAAAACATTACATACGAAAAATATCGTACAGTAACTTGTAAGAGAAGTATCCACCCTTACAAAGCGACGTAAGAGTTAATCAATGTTTTTTCACATTCGGCATTCGGTCACCACTTTGAACAGTTAGGTACTGTAAGAAAATGTGGCATTTTCGCAAGGTACGTTCTCGTGCAGTTGCAATATAAAATAAAATAAAAACCAATAAAATTAACCCCAATATACAATCAGTAAGAGTTAATCAATGTTTTTTTCACATTCGGCATATAACTATCAGAAGATCTGTAGAAACATAATTCTGTCCTATCGTGTAACCCGCATTCACATACAGAAAATAAATTATGGTCGCACGACCACCTTTGCAACGCGGGTTGCATACCTGGCAGGCAATAAAGTGCACCCTCACTAGTGTTACTTCTCAATAGTTCACATAAACATGTTGCGTGAAGGGTACTTGTATTATGCAGTTGTAATTACATCTTTGAAAATCAATACAAAATACCTACATGTTACACACACATTGGTAGGACCGTACCACCCCCTCGTTTCTCTCGAAGTTGTACACCACAATAGTTGCTGTGCAAATACTTACTATCAAAGTAATCATTCACAATACCTTTCTTATTGTCTGTTAGATTTAGATTTTGTTCGGTAAAACGTCGCTTTGTTAGGGTGGATATTTCCCTTTCAAGTTACTGTACGATATTTTTCGTATGTAATGTTTTCTAACCCATTTTGGATAGAGCAATTGAGAACTTCCAAACACAATGTACGCAGTATTGCCTATGCTCTCCTGGTACTCTATCGCTTCAGCCAAAGCTTCGCGTGCAATTTTAACAAAAACTATGAGCCCTAGACAGTTGCAATAAGAGGACCATTTTTATTACAAAGCTCGCATTACTCAATAAAACATCGTCAAATGTTCCACTACTATCCCGATGGCACAAACGTTTAGTCCATTTAGAAGGTGGCCACCCCTGTTCTTTTAGTAATGGGTAATGGCAGAAGGTATCAACCAGCATTTGATGTGGGTTTGAAGACTATTATAACACAAATTAATGTTCAGAGTATTTTCATTTTACATAATTCTGTTTCCAAGATTTAAAATAAATAGGGTATTCAAATTCGATATTCTGCGCCTTATTACTCCCACAATATTACATTTAGGTGCAAAGTGTCCTACATATTCCTACTTTATTTTCCATAAGGAATCACCTCTCTGCGTTTGTACCTGTATATCGAAGATTATCTAAAACACATTCCAGGTCTTTTCACCTCCTAAGAGACTGAATTTTGAAAAACCCTTGAATCACATTTTAGACTACTTTACTGGTGTCTCTTGGACGTGAAAAACACGATAAACACCCACTCGATTCAATATATATCGACGCTTAGTTAAGAACACATTAAATCACTTTTCATCCTTTTTTACCTCCTTAGGTGGAAAATTTCGAAAATTACTGAAATAACTTTTCGGGTATTTGAGTAGGTATCAATCTTAAACAAAAATCACGTCACTATATAAAAAATCAATGGGGTCGATATATACCGATTGTGAACCAAAATTTTACCCTTTTTCCCTCTTTGGGGCCGATTTCGGAAAATGTATTAAACGGAATTTTGGATATTTACATCATCATCAATCTAAAGCGAAGAGCACTTCGATACCTCGAATGGTTCGATAGAAATGGAAGAATAATCGAAAATATATTTAATGTATTTTCACCTCCTTTATTAAATAATTTCGAAACGTTTTGGAGTCCTGTTATAGATATTTGTATACGTAACCAATTGAAGTAAAAATCACGACTACAGTCAATAACTGTTTTTCAAAGATGTAGACGATTTATAAAAAACACAGTTCGCCCCTTTTTACTGCTTGGGGGTCTTATTTCAAAAAATCCTAAAACTACTTTCTGGGTATTTACGTACGCAACATTTTGAAGTGGAAAACAAAAATTATCCCGAAGAATTCGTTATACATCGATATTTAATCGGAAACACATTTAAGATGTTTTCACCCTCTAAAATGCTGAATTTCGGAGAATCCTGGAATTGATTAGTACTTATATTTTATGTGTGTCCCATTGAAGTAAAAATCACGATGATAGGCCGCTGGGTTCTATCTCTATCAACGTTTATTCGAAAATAAATTTCACCCTTTTTCATCCACTTAGAGGTCAAATTTCGAAGCACCCTCTTTCTTAGTGCTCGCCTACGACGTGAGAGGACACCACACAAAACATTTCACGATTCTATGTCCAGTGGTGTGGGCTGGAGTTTGATATTTCAGTCAGCCAGTGTACTCTTTTATATATAGAGATAGTCAAATAATTTTACTATGTAGTATACGTGTGCCAATATTTACAACGTTCTAAAAAATGGCTCCTAATATATATCGTGTGTTTAGAACACAACTAGCGATCACTGTGAAAATGTGAACATGCATTGAAAAACATAAAAAAAAGTCACTTAATCTTAGTAATTACTATATGTGTACGAAGATTGTCAAAACTGTGATAAATTATGCGCTTCTTAAGTGATCTCTAGTGTTCAAAATTTTTTTACATAGCCGCCATTTTGAAAATATAAGCACGTCATGAACAAGTATTTAACAGTCAAATTCCCACACTAAATACTATGTATGTACCAAGATTGATGATACCTGATATATGTTTCTTAAAATATCTTGTGTGTCTAAAAATGTTAAAATGGACACCACTGTAAAAATATGAGCACGGCATGAACGAAGTACATAATGGCCATGGCACATTTTACACCTATATGAGTAAGTGTTTCATTAAATTTTGGAAAAAAAATTGATCCTATTGTATCTTGGGTGATAAAAAAAATTCTAATTGCAGCCATTTAAAAAATATGTACTCATGAAGAACAGAAATCATTAAATTAAATTCACTTTCTTAAATACTATTACGAGATATATCGAGTTCATGAACTTCTTATTTGTAGTTTGTAAGATATCTCATGTGTTCAAGATATGATCAAATGAACACAATTGCCATAAATGGAACACAGTACAATTGAAACACACCAAAGTCTTGTCACTTTACTGATAAATACGTGTAACTAGTGTGTACAAAATGTAAATAAAATATATGTATATTTTTCAAATATGTCGTGTGTTTCAAAATTGTTGTCATAAAAAAAATTATGACAAATTATAAAATTAAATAAGTTAACTCACCATACTAAGCAGTAAGTTTTCATTAAATTAGGCAAACTATTTCCTCAAATATATCACATTAGGAATAAATATGACAATTGTCATCTTTTGAAATTATGAACATGGCATGAACAAAATACATAAAAGTGAAGTTATCTAAGTAGTGCCGAGTTTTATTAATTCTAAAATTCTGTTCCTTGTCAGCCAATTTGAAAATATGAACACAGCATTAACGAAGTACGTACAAGTTCGTAGGATTTAGCGGCCGCTCTCTATAGGTTCTAGGCTTCTAGGCAGTAGCGCGTCGCTATCACATTTTCTTCCCGACATTTTGGTTGATATTTCAACCTCCATCTTAAGAGTGAAATTATAGCAGCAGTAAGTGCGCCGTTTTTGAGCCTCTGCGAGTTCCTCCTGCTTTTATATACTCTAGCTTGGTTCTGGGCGTTCTCTGATAGGCAAGGGCTGTCGGCCACTTCTCGACTTCAATTTCTGTGATTGGCTGTGGCATTCGGCCAATTTCTGGGCCCGAATGCAGCTTGGACCTGAACGATCATTGACTGACCAATCCAAGGATTCCTTTGCTCTTTTTCTATGATTGGATGTGGTTATCGGCCAATCCCTGGACACTTCCCTCCAAGACGACTGAGATTTTTGGTTCTGTAGTTCTGTATTTTCTGTACAGAGGTGCCCAACTGTTGCTTAGGGTCCGACAGCTTGGCTCGATGGTTACAGCTCCTGACTGCTGAGCAAAGTTTCCCGGGTTCGATTCCCGGTACGGAGGTCAATATATACAGTTGTCTCTCTGGGTTCATGACTGGGTATTGTGTTGTCCCCTCATCACCATACTGCGGAAGGCAGTGGTGAACCACCGCAGGATCACCTCGTCTAGTCGGCCTTGGATGACGTCGTGGTTTCCATCACCCGGCGACCTCCATGGTTATAATCCTGCCTTCGGGCACTACAGCCATAGTAAAATATTGCTTCACTTTTAACCACCATATCTGTTAATATTGAAAGGATATTATTTAATTAATATCGCCCATCGGATGTAACTTTTCTTGTAGTTACAGGTGTCAGCTGAGGTATTATATCACTTGGATGTGTTTACCTTGCAGTTAGAGATGTTATAATATCTGTATAATTCTAAGCTTAGTTTGATTTCAATTAAGTGTTCTGCTATGGCGGACCAAGGATTATCCTGTTTGTAATATCTGATGTGTTACTTGGCGTTGGTGATAACTCTCCTTATGGTTTATCCATTGTTGACTTTCTCACAAGACCAGGGAATCCGGTATATACACCTGCAAATGGTTTTTGCTAGGATCTTATCCCTGATTAAAGCAAGAGAGTTAGCGATCTTGTTGATTAGTTTCAGCACAGTATCGGAGAACACGGGAAATTACTTTAGTATATGAAATAATAGACAATTTAGGAAGATTTTTGAGTTGTTCTTTCCTTGGGGTACTCTTGGAGTAGACATTACCTTGAAGGATATCTGAAATGTATTTCATTTGTGCTCCAACATCGGTCTCCTCGCAGACGTACCATGCTCAGTTTTCGAAAGTGTAAATAACTATTTTAATTTGTAACGGTGGGTGGTGTGTGTTGTCATGTAAATACCTGTCTGTGTTAGTAGGCTTTCTACAGACACGGTGTCCGATGTGGTTGTTCTCTTCTCTTGTGACCAGGACATCCAAGAAAGGCAGTTGGCCATAAATTTCTATTTCCGTAGCAAATTGAATGTTCGGGTAGGTGTTGTTTAAGTGTTCTAGGAATTCCGGGAATTTTTCTCTTTCATAGCTCAAGGTGATGGAAGTGCTGTTGACACCTCTGTACCGGCACTTATGTTTGTATTTGCTTGTACTGACAGTTTTCCTCTTGAAGTCATCCATGAATATGTTGGTCAAGAGAGAGAAAAGTGGAAGACCAATGGCAGCATTCTGTTTTTGCTCATAAGTTGGTCATTTGAATGAAAAGAAGGTCGAAGAAACACAGTGTTCAGTCATCTTCACGGTGCTTCTACTGTGCTCATAATCTCCATGGTGTTCTTGGAGAATTTGGAGGGCTAACCAGGATGTCGTTCGGTTGAAGAGATACCTGTCTAAGTACTTTTATGATGTATGAGGAGTTTCATGTCTTGAAGACGTGTCCTTCACCTAGATACTGTTCCAAGAAGCCCTTCGAATTATCCTAGAACATCATGGAGATTATGACCAAACCAGAAGCATCGTGAAAATTACTGAACACTGTTCTTCGATTCAGAGGACAAACTTATGTGCAATAAGAGAGTGCTGCCATAGCTTCTCCGCTTACTCTCTTTAGGCCAACATCTTCATGGACGACTTCGAGAGGAAAGCTATCAATACCAGAAAAAACAATCATAAGTGCCTGTACAGATATGTCGATGGCACTTTTAATCACCTGGAGCCACGGAAAGTGAAACTCCCGGAATTCCGAGAACACTTGAACATATTTTCCGGAACATGTCTCCGCACCACCTCCCCTCCTGCACTGGATCCCTAGGAAAAGACACTTTAAAACATCTACCCGAACATTCTTTTCACTATGCCTATCAAAAGCCTACTCACATAGACAGGTATTTACATGCCCACACACACCACCTCCCATCACAAAAGAGAACAGTTATTTCCACTATTGCAAACAGAGCAAGGAACATCTCCGAGGAGACCAACATTGATGATAAATAAAATACATTTCAGACGTCCTTCAAGCTAACGGCTACTCCAAGAGTGAAAAAAAAATAAAACTATGAAAACACCCGAAGGGTACAAGAACACCAATCAACTTCTCATCATGGCTTTCAATCTCTATATCACAGGATTGTCCGACCAGCTGCCCCGTCTTCTCCTAAAGAATATATACACTTCGCTGAAACCACTCAACAAGGTTGGTAACTCTCTTCAGTCAAGAACTATATCCCACCAGATCAACTTACACTTGTATACCGCATTCCTTTCTCTTGTGGGAAAGTCTACATTGAACAAACTGGAATGAGAGTGACGAGGTGAAAGAACACACCGGATATTACAAATAGGAAAAAGCTCAATCCGCCATAGTAAAACACTCAAATTAAATTACAGCAAAGAATTCGACAAATTATTATAATAACCAATATATCTTACTACAAGAATATATACATCAGAAAAAAAGAACGAAATTTTAAAAGATTCTTCGAATAGTAACAAAGAAGATAGTTATAAATGAAACAACAGCTAAGCACATATTTTCAGAAACCACAGAATTCAGCTGGTTAAAAGGAAAGAACTAGCTCGTCTACGATTGGCCAATCATCTCAGCCTTCTGAGATGGATGTGACCAGGGATTTGCCGGACACTACAGCCAGTCATACCAAAGGAAGCCTAACGTTGTCGGAGAGCCTTAGCCAATCATAGAACATCCCAGGCCCTGACTGTATCCAGGTCCATAAACTGCTCGAATGCCACAGTCAATCACAGCAATGGAAGCCGAGTATTGTCTGACAGCCCTGGCCAATCAGAGAACACCCTGGCCCAGGCTACTATATGTAAAGAGATAATGACCATACAGAAGTTCAGAAGGGTTACACTTGCTGCTTCTATAACTTAGCCGTGAATATGGAAGTTGCAATGTCTACCGAAACGTCGGGAAGAAATGCGACAATGATGTGGCCACAACTCACACACATAGAACTTATAGACAACGACCGCGAAAGCCTGCGAACTCGTATGTATTTCGTTCCTGCAGTTTTCATATTTTCAAAATGTCTGACGTATTAATATTTTTCTATCCTGCAAGGAACCGTATTTTATAAAGTACTATTGAGGTGATTTGACTTTTATGTATTTTGTTTATGTTAGTAGCCTATATTTTTTCAATATTATAGTAATTTTGCATATTTTATTTAGTCTGACATATCTAAGGGGGGTTTCGATTTTCGTTATGTTTAGAACCCACATAATACCTAATAAAGTGAATTTATTAATTTTGATCATTCTGTATTCATATTTAAAAACTGGCAGCCATTTGGACAATATTAACACACAAAATAATTGAAAGCAATTTGTATAAATTTAATCACTCTCAGTACACATAGTAAGTAATAAAGTGACACGACTAGGTGTATTTCGAACAAGTTGTGTTCATTTATCACAACAGTCGCTATTTTATCATAAATGGAACACATGAGATATATTTTACGAACAATTAATCAGAATTTTATCCAACTCGGTACATGTATAACGCTTAGGAATGACTTTTTAATTTTAATTTATTGTTCATGACTCTATTCATACAATTATCATCAAGCGCTTTAGAAGTACGCAAGGTGAGCGGCTTGTGAGGCAAACGTTTTTAATAGCTAAACTTACGCCCTTAATTTTGGAGGCTGTTATATTACAAAATGTAGTGAAAACAAATGTTGCGAAATTGTTATAAATTTTTCGACTAAAAATATGTGAATAAAAACAGTATTGTAATTTTAGTAAGTAGCCAATGTAAGCATCCCAACTATAGTTATAAAGTAAAATACATTGTGATACTATAAAGTTCCGTTTGGAAAACATAGTGCAAACTAAGTGATGTGTTATATGTTATCAAGATTGAACATTCTTATTAATCCCCTTGCATGAATAAATCAAGTAATAAAAGCAGTTAGAATATGAGTGTGATTGTGTTAAATATAGTTATAAAGGATGTAAAACCAGGGTAACTCCAATTCAAGTTAATTTTAATCATTACAGTAGTTTAAGTTTTGCTTACTACTATACCTTAGTTAATACGACATTGCTACTAAGCCACTTAAAGGTAAACTATATAAATTACATATTACAACTATCATATTTCCATTTCTTTTAAATAACTTAGTGTATTTTGATCTGCACGAAAAATAATGCTTCTATGTAGTTGTTTTTATTTTTGTACGTACATCGATCAATAGTAATTTAGAAAATGACCTTTAAATAATCATAATGTAAGATTGTGTTTTATTTTAGATTAACTTAAATGTACTATGATTTCGATTTGTAAATACCAATCCTTCTATACCACACAATATGTAACAGAACTACGATACCTCACATTTTATTCTGTGTTTGTATGTAACTACGTATTTAATACAGACAGGCGCGAAAATACTGACGAATATATCATGATTTCGATATTTTGTATGCTCTAATAAACCCTAAATCATATCCTACATGTAATTTTGAATTTTTAAAAACTTGAACATGATAATGGTAAACATTTATAGTTTGGAAATATAATACTTTCAGCATCAAGATTTCCAGTTCTTTATGAAAAATGGGGCGTAGATTATAAACATTAGTTTTATTACAATACACAGAATATGTATAATGAGGACATCACATTCGGTATTTTTTTTTTTTTTTTTTTTTTTTTTTTTTTTTTTTTTTTTTTTTTTTTTTTTTTTTTTTTTTTTTTTTTTTTTTTTTTTTTTTTTTTTTTTTTTTTTTTTTTTTTTTTTTTTTTTTTTTTTTTTT